>JAXIVJ010016130.1:0-5000 GCA_036785665.1 Chirona hameri
GTATGCCCGGAGGCGGTGTTGTATGCCCGGAGGCGGTGTTGTATGCCCGGAGGCGGTGTGGTATGCCCGGAGGCGGTGTTGTATGCCCGGAGGCGGTGTTGTATGCCCGGAGGCGGTGTGGTATGCCCGGAGGCGGTGTTGTATGCCCGGAGGCGGTGTTGTATGCCCTGAGGCGGTCTGGTATGCCCGGAGGCGGTGTAGTATGCCCGGAGGCGGTGTTGTATGCCCGGAGGCGGTGTGGTATGCCCGGAGGCGGTGCAGTATGCCCGGAGGCGGTGTTGTATGCCCGGAGGCGGTGTGGTATGCCCGGAGGCGGTGTAGTATGCCCGGAGGCGGTGTTGTATGCCCGGAGGCGGTGTGGTATGCCCGGAGGCGGTGTAGTATGCCCGGAGGCGGTGTTGTATGCCCGGAGGCGGTGTGGTATGCCCGGAGGCGGTACAACACCGCCTCCGGGCATGATGATGATAATGATGATGATGATGATGATGATGATGATGATGATGATGATGATGATGATGATGATGATGATGATGATGATGATGATGATGATGATGATGATGATGATGATGATGATGATGATGATGATGATGATGATGATGATGATGATGATGATGATGATGATGATGATGATGATGATGATGATGATGATGATGATGATGATGATGTTGCTGATGATGATGTTGCTGATGATGATGTTGCTGATGATGATGTTGTTGATGATGTTGCTGATGATGTTGCTGATGATGTTGCTGATGATGTTGCTGATGATGTTGCTGATGATGTTGATGATGATGTTGATGATGATGTTGATGATGATGTTGATGATGATGTTGCTGATGATGTTGCTGATGATGTTGCTGATGATGTTGCTGATGATGTTGCTGATGATGTTGCTGGTGATGTTGCTGATGATGTTGCTGATGATGTTGCTGATGATGACGTGAGACGGTGTGGTATGCCCGGAGGCGGTGTGGTATGCCCGGAGGCGGTGTTGTATGCCCGGAGGCGGTGTTGTATGCCCTGAGGCGGTCTGGTATGCCCGGAGGCGGTGTAGTATGCCCGGAGGCGGTGTTGTATGCCCGGAGGCGGTGTGGTATGCCCGGAGGCGGTGCAGTATGCCCGGAGGCGGTGTTGTATGCCCGGAGGCGGTGTGGTATGCCCGGAGGCGGTGTAGTATGCCCGGAGGCGGTGTTGTATGCCTGGAGGCGGTGTGGTATGCCCGGAGGCGGTGTAGTATGCCCGGAGGCGGTGTTGTATGCCCGGAGGCGGTGTGGTATGCCCGGAGGCGGTACAACACCGCCTCCGGGCATGATGATGATGATGATGATGATGATGATGATGATGATGATGATGATGATGATGATGATGATGATGATGATGATGATGATGATGATGATGATGATGATGATGATGATGATGATGATGATGATGATGATGATGATGATGATGATGATGATGATGATGATGATGATGATGATGATGATGATGATGATGATGATGATGTTGCTGATGATGATGTTGCTGATGATGATGTTGCTGATGATGATGTTGTTGATGATGTTGCTGATGATGTTGCTGATGATGTTGCTGATGATGTTGCTGATGATGTTGATGATGATGTTGATGATGATGTTGATGATGATGTTGCTGATGATGTTGCTGATGATGTTGCTGATGATGTTGCTGATGATGTTGCTGATGATGTTGCTGGTGATGTTGCTGATGATGTTGCTGATGATGTTGCTGATGATGACGTGAGACGGTGTGGTATGCCCGGAGGCGGTGTTGTATGCCCGGAGGCGGTGTTGTATGCCCGGAGGCGGTGTGGTATGCCCGGAGGCGGTGTTGTATGCCCGGAGGCGGTGTTGTATGCCCTGAGGCGGTCTGGTATGCCCGGAGGCGGTGTAGTATGCCCGGAGGCGGTGTTGTATGCCCGGAGGCGGTGTGGTATGCCCGGAGGCGGTGCAGTATGCCCGGAGGCGGTGTTGTATGCCCGGAGGCGGTGTGGTATGCCCGGAGGCGGTACAACACCGCCTCCAGGCATGATGATGATAATGATGATGATGATGATGATGATGATGATGATGATGATGATGATGATGATGATGATGATGATGATGATGATGATGATGATGATGATGATGATGATGATGATGATGATGATGATGATGATGATGATGATGATGATGATGATGATGATGATGATGATGATGATGATGATGATGATGTTGCTGATGATGATGTTGCTGATGATGATGTTGCTGATGATGATGTTGTTGATGATGTTGCTGATGATGTTGCTGATGATGTTGCTGATGATGTTGCTGATGATGTTGCTGATGATGTTGATGATGATGTTGATGATGATGTTGATGATGATGTTGATGATGATGTTGCTGATGATGTTGCTGATGATGTTGCTGATGATGTTGCTGATGATGTTGCTGATGATGTTGCTGGTGATGTTGCTGATGATGTTGCTGATGATGTTGCTGATGATGACGTGAGACGGTGTGGTATGCCCGGAGGCGGTGTTGTATGCCCGGAGGCGGTGTTGTATGCCCGGAGGCGGTGTGGTATGCCCGGAGGCGGTGTTGTATGCCCGGAGGCGGTGTTGTATGCCCGGAGGCGGTGTGGTATGCCCGGAGGCGGTGTTGTATGCCCGGAGGCGGTGTTGTATGCCCTGAGGCGGTCTGGTATGCCCGGAGGCGGTGTAGTATGCCCGGAGGCGGTGTTGTATGCCTGGAGGCGGTGTGGTATGCCCGGAGGCGGTGCAGTATGCCCGGAGGCGGTGTTGTATGCCCGGAGGCGGTGTGGTATGCCCGGAGGCGGTGTAGTATGCCCGGAGGCGGTGTTGTATGCCCGGAGGCGGTGTGGTATGCCCGGAGGCGGTGTAGTATGCCCGGAGGCGGTGTTGTATGCCCGGAGGCGGTGTGGTATGCCCGGAGGCGGTACAACACCGCCTCCGGGCATGATGATGATAATGATGATGATGATGATGATGATGATGATGATGATGATGATGATGATGATGATGATGATGATGATGATGATGATGATGATGATGATGATGATGATGATGATGATGATGATGATGATGATGATGATGATGATGATGATGATGATGATGATGATGATGATGATGATGATGATGATGATGATGATGATGATGATGATGATGATGATGATGATGATGATGATGATGATGATGATGATGATGATGTTGCTGATGATGATGTTGCTGATGATGATGTTGTTGATGATGTTGCTGATGATGTTGCTGATGATGTTGCTGATGATGTTGATGATGATGTTGATGATGATGTTGATGATGATGTTGATGATGATGTTGATGATGATGTTGATGATGATGTTGATGATGATGTTGATGATGATGTTGATGATGATGTTGATGATGATGTTGATGTTGATGATGATGTTAATGATGATGTTGATGATGATGTTGATGATGATGTTGCTGATGATGTTGCTGATGATGTTGCTGATGATGTTGCTGGTGATGTTGCTGATGATGTTGCTGATGATGTTGCTGATGATGTTGCTGACGATGACGTGAGACGGTGTGGTATGCCCGTTTGCGGTGTTGTATGCCCGGAGGCGGTGTTGCATGCCCGGAGGCGGTGTGGTATGCCCGGAGGCGGTGTTGTATGCCCGGAGGCGGTGTTGTATGCCCGGAGGCGGTGTAGTATGCCCGGAGGCGGTGTAGTATGCCCGGAGGCGGTGTTGTATGCCCGGAGGCGGTGTGGTATGCCCGGAGGCGGTGTAGTATGCCCGGAGGCGGTGTTGTATGCCCGGAGGCGGTGTGGTATGCCCGGAGGCGGTACAACACCGCCTCCGGGCATGATGATGATAATGATGATGATGATGATGATGATGATGATGATGATGATGATGATGATGATGATGATGATGATGATGATGATGATGATGATGATGATGATGATGATGATGATGATGATGATGATGATGATGATGATGATGATGATGATGATGATGATGATGATGATGATGATGATGTTGCTGATGATGATGTTGCTGATGATGATGTTGCTGATGATGATGTTGTTGATGATGTTGCTGATGATGTTGCTGATGATGTTGCTGATGATGTTGCTGATGATGTTGATGATGATGTTGATGATGATGTTGATGATGATGTTGATGATGATGTTGATGATGATGTTGCTGATGATGTTGCTGATGATGTTGCTGATGATGTTGCTGATGATGTTGCTGATGATGTTGCTGGTGATGTTGCTGATGATGTTGCTGATGATGTTGCTGATGATGACGTGAGACGGTGTGGTATGCCCGGAGGCGGTGTTGTATGCCCGGAGGCGGTGTTGTATGCCCGGAGGCGGTGTGGTATGCCCGGAGGCGGTGTTGTATGCCCGGAGGCGGTGTTGTATGCCCGGAGGCGGTGTGGTATGCCCGGAGGCGGTGTTGTATGCCCGGAGGCGGTGTTGTATGCCCTGAGGCGGTCTGGTATGCCCGGAGGCGGTGTAGTATGCCCGGAGGCGGTGTTGTATGCCCGGAGGCGGTGTGGTATGCCCGGAGGCGGTGCAGTATGCCCGGAGGCGGTGTTGTATGCCCGGAGGCGGTGTGGTATGCCCGGAGGCGGTGTAGTATGCCCGGAGGCGGTGTTGTATGCCCGGAGGCGGTGTGGTATGCCCGGAGGCGGTGTAGTATGCCCGGAGGCGGTGTTGTATGCCCGGAGGCGGTGTGGTATGCCCGGAGGCGGTACAACACCGCCTCCGGGCATGATGATGATAATGATGATGATGATGATGATGATGATGATGATGATGATGATGATGATGATGATGATGATGATGATGATGATGATGATGATGATGATGATGATGATGATGATGATGATGATGATGATGATGATGATGATGATGATGACGATGATGATGATGATGATGATGATGATGATGATGATGATGATGATGATGATGATGATGATGATGTTGCTG
>JAXIVJ010016130.1:10000-15000 GCA_036785665.1 Chirona hameri
GATGATGATGATGATGATGATGATGATGATGATGATGATGATGATGATGATGATGATGATGATGATGATGATGATGACGATGATGATGATGATGATGATGATGATGATGATGATGATGATGATGATGATGATGATGATGATGATGTTGCTGATGATGATGTTGCTGATGATGATGTTGCTGATGATGATGTTGTTGATGATGTTGCTGATGATGTTGCTGATGATGTTGCTGATGATGTTGCTGATGATGTTGATGATGATGTTGATGATGATGTTGATGATGATGTTGATGATGATGTTGATGATGATGTTGCTGATGATGTTGCTGATGATGTTGCTGATGATGTTGCTGATGATGTTGCTGATGATGTTGCTGGTGATGTTGCTGATGATGTTGCTGATGATGTTGCTGATGATGACGTGAGACGGTGTGGTATGCCCGGAGGCGGTGTTGTATGCCCGGAGGCGGTGTTGTATGCCCGGAGGCGGTGTGGTATGCCCGGAGGCGGTGTTGTATGCCCGGAGGCGGTGTTGTATGCCCGGAGGCGGTGTGGTATGCCCGGAGGCGGTGTTGTATGCCCGGAGGCGGTGTTGTATGCCCTGAGGCGGTCTGGTATGCCCGGAGGCGGTGTAGTATGCCCGGAGGCGGTATTGTATGCCCGGAGGCGGTGTGGTATGCCCGGAGGCGGTGCAGTATGCCCGGAGGCGGTGTTGTATGCCCGGAGGCGGTGTTGTATGCCCGGAGGCGGTGTAGTATGCCCGGAGGCGGTGTTGTATGCCCGGAGGCGGTGTGGTATGCCCGGAAGCGGTGTAGTATGCCCGGAGGCGGTGTTGTATGCCCGGAGGCGGTGTGGTATGCCCGGAGGCGGTACAACACCGCCTCCAGGCATGATGATGATAATGATGATGATGATGATGATGATGATGATGATGATGATGATGATGATGATGATGATGATGATGATGATGATGATGATGATGATGATGATGATGATGATGATGATGATGATGATGATGATGATGATGATGATGATGATGATGATGATGATGATGATGATGATGATGATGATGATGATGATGATGATGATGTTGCTGATGATGATGTTGCTGATGATGATGTTGCTGATGATGATGTTGTTGATGATGTTGCTGATGATGTTGCTGATGATGTTGCTGATGATGTTGCTGATGATGTTGCTGATGATGTTGATGATGATGTTGATGATGATGTTGATGATGATGTTGATGATGATGTTGATGATGATGTTGCTGATGATGTTGCTGATGATGTTGCTGATGATGTTGCTGATGATGTTGCTGATGATGTTGCTGGTGATGTTGCTGATGATGTTGCTGATGATGTTGCTGATGATGACGTGAGACGGTGTGGTATGCCCGGAGGCGGTGTGGTATGCCCGGAGGCGGTGTTGTATGCCCGGAGGCGGTGTTGTATGCCCTGAGGCGGTCTGGTATGCCCGGAGGCGGTGTAGTATGCCCGGAGGCGGTGTTGTATGCCCGGAGGCGGAGTGGTATGCCCGGAGGCGGTGCAGTATGCCCGGAGGTGGTGTTGTATGCCCGGAGGCGGTGTGGTATGCCCGGAGGAGGTGTAGTATGCCCGGAGGCGGTGTTGTATGCCTGGAGGCGGTGTGGTATGCCCGGAGGCGGTGTAGTATGCCCGGAGGCGGTGTTGTATGCCCGGAGGCGGTGTGGTATGCCCGGAGGCGGTACAACACCGCCTCCGGGCATGATGATGATGATGATGATGATGATGATGATGATGATGATGATGATGATGATGATGATGATGATGATGATGATGATGATGATGATGATGATGATGATGATGATGATGATGATGATGATGATGATGATGATGATGATGATGATGATGATGATGATGATGATGATGATGTTGCTGATGATGATGTTGCTGATGATGATGTTGCTGATGATGATGTTGTTGATGATGTTGCTGATGATGTTGCTGATGATGTTGCTGATGATGTTGCTGATGATGTTGATGATGATGTTGATGATGATGTTGATGATGATGTTGATGATGATGTTGATGACGATGTTGATGATGATGTTGATGATGATGTTGATGATGATGTTGATGTTGATGATGATGTTAATGATGATGTTGATGATGATGTTGATGATGATGTTGCTGATGATGTTGCTGATGATGTTGCTGATGATGTTGCTGGTGATGTTGCTGATGATGTTGCTGATGATGTTGCTGATGATGTTGCTGATGATGACGTGAGACGGTGTGGTATGCCCGTTTGCGGTGTTGTATGCCCAGAGGCGGTGTTGTATGCCCGGAGGCGGTGTGGTATGCCCGGAGGCGGTGTTGTATGCCCGGAGGCGGTGTTGTATGCCCGGAGGCGGTGTAGTATGCCCGGAGGCGGTGTAGTATGCCCGGAGGCGGTGTTGTATGCCCGGAGGCGGTGTGGTATGCCCGGAGGCGGTGTAGTATGCCCGGAGGCGGTGTTGTATGCCCGGAGGCGGTGTGGTATGCCCGGAGGCGGTACAACACCGCCTCCGGGCATGATGATGATAATGATGATGATGATGATGATGATGATGATGATGATGATGATGATGATGATGATGATGATGATGATGATGATGATGATTATGATGATGATGATGATGATGATGATGATGATGATGATGATGATGATGATGATGATGATGATGATGATGATGATGATGATGATGATGATGATGTTGCTGATGATGATGTTGCTGATGATGATGTTGCTGATGATGATGTTGCTGATGATGTTGCTGATGATGTTGCTGATGATGTTGCTGATGATGTTGCTGATGATGTTGATGATGATGTTGATGATGATGTTGATGATGATGTTTATGATGATGTTGATGATGATGTTGCTGATGATGTTGCTGATGATGTTGCTGATGATGTTGCTGATGATGTTGCTGATGATGTTGCTGGTGATGTTGCTGATGATGTTGCTGATGATGTTGCTGATGATGACGTGAGACGGTGTGTTATGCCCGGAGGCGGTGTTGTATGCCCGGAGGCGGTGTTGTATGCCCGGAGGCGGTGTGGTATGCCCGGAGGCGGTGTTGTATGCCCGGAGGCGGTGTTGTATGCCCTGAGGCGGTCTGGTATGCCCGGAGGCGGTGTAGTATGCCCGGAGGCGGTGTTGTATGCCCGGAGGCGGTGTGGTATGCCCGGAGGCGGTGCAGTATGCCCGGAGGCGGTGTTATATGCCCGGAGGCGGTGTTGTATGCCCGGAGGCGGTGTAGTATGCCCGGAGGCGGTGTTGTATGCCCGGAGGCGGTGTGGTATGCCCGGAAGCGGTGTAGTATGCCCGGAGGCGGTGTTGTATGCCCGGAGGCGGTGTGGTATGCCCGGAGGCGGTACAACACCGCCTCCAGGCATGATGATGATAATGATGATGATGATGATGATGATGATGATGATGATGATGATGATGATGATGATGATGATGATGATGATGATGATGATGATGATGATGATGATGATGATGATGATGATGATGATGATGATGATGATGATGATGATGATGATGATGATGATGATGATGATGATGATGTTGCTGATGATGATGTTGCTGATGATGATGTTGCTGATGATGATGTTGTTGATGATGTTGCTGATGATGTTGCTGATGATGTTGCTGATGATGTTGCTGATGATGTTGATGATGATGTTGATGATGATGTTGATGATGATGTTGATGATGATGTTGATGATGATGTTGCTGATGATGTTGCTGATGATGTTGCTGATGATGTTGCTGATGATGTTGCTGATGATGTTGCTGGTGATGTTGCTGATGATGTTGCTGATGATGTTGCTGATGATGACGTGAGACGGTGTGGTATGCCCGGAGGCGGTGTTGTATGCCCGGAGGCGGTGTTGTATGCCCGGAGGCGGTGTGGTATGCCCGGAGGCGGTGTTGTATGTCCGGAGGCGGTGTTGTATGCCCGGAGGCGGTGTGGTATGCCCGGAGGCGGTGTTGTATGCCCGGAGGCGGTGTTGTATGCCCTGAGGCGGTCTGGTATGCCCGGAGGCGGTGTAGTATGCCCGGAGGCGGTGTTGTATGCCCGGAGGCGGTGTGGTATGCCCGGAGGCGGTGCAGTATGCCCGGAGGCGGTGTTGTATGCCCGGAGGCGGTGTGGTATGCCCGGAGGCGGTGTAGTATGCCCGGAGGCGGTGTTGTATGCCCGGAGGCGGTGTGGTATGCCCGAAGGCGGTGTAGTATGCCCGGAGGCGGTGTTGTATGCCCGGAGGCGGTGTGGTATGCCCGGAGGCGGTACAACACCGCCTCCGGGCATGATGATGATAATGATGATGATGATGATGATGATGATGATGATGATGATGATGATGATGATGATGATGATGATGATGATGATGATGATGATGATGATGATGATGATGATGATGATGATGATGATGATGATGATGATGATGATGATGATGATGATGATGATGATGTTGCTGATGATGATGTTGCTGATGATTATGTTGCTGATGATGATGTTTTTGATGATGTTGCTGATGATGTTGCTGATGATGTTGCTGATGATGTTCCTGATGATGTTGATGATGATGTTGATGATGATGTTGATGATGATGTTGATGATGATGTTGATGATGATGTTGCTGATGATGTTGCTGATGATGTTGCTGATGATGTTGCTGATGATGTTGCTGATGATGTTGCTGGTGATGTTGCTGATGATGTTGCTGATGATGTTGCTGATGATGACGTGAGACGGTGTGGTATGCCCGGAGGCGGTGTTGTATGCCCGGAGGCGGTGTTGTATGCCCGGAGGCGGTGTGGTATGCCCGGAGGCGGTGTTGTATGCCCGGAGGCGGTGTTGTATGCCCGGAGGCGGTGTGGTATGCCCGGAGGCGGTGTTGTATGCCCGGAGGCGGTGTTGTATGCCCTGAGGCGGTCTGGTATGCCCGGAGGCGGTGTAGTATGCCC
>JAXIVJ010016130.1:22500-29766 GCA_036785665.1 Chirona hameri
CCGGAGGCGGTGTGGTATGCCCGGAGGCGGTGTAGTATGCCCGGAGGCGGTGTTGTATGCCCGGAGGCGGTGTGGTATGCCCGGAGGCGGTACAACACCGCCTCCGGGCATGATGATGATAATGATGATGATGATGATGATGATGATGATGATGATGATGATGATGATGATGATGATGATGATGATGATGATGATGATTATGATGATGATGATGATGATGATGATGATGATGATGATGATGATGATGATGATGATGATGATGATGATGATGATGATGATGATGATGATGATGTTGCTGATGATGATGTTGCTGATGATGATGTTGCTGATGATGATGTTGCTGATGATGTTGCTGATGATGTTGCTGATGATGTTGCTGATGATGTTGCTGATGATGTTGATGATGATGTTGATGATGATGTTGATGATGATGTTTATGATGATGTTGATGATGATGTTGCTGATGATGTTGCTGATGATGTTGCTGATGATGTTGCTGATGATGTTGCTGATGATGTTGCTGGTGATGTTGCTGATGATGTTGCTGATGATGTTGCTGATGATGACGTGAGACGGTGTGTTATGCCCGGAGGCGGTGTTGTATGCCCGGAGGCGGTGTTGTATGCCGGAGGCGGTGTGGTATGCCCGGAGGCGGTGTTGTATGCCCGGAGGCGGTGTTGTATGCCCTGAGGCGGTCTGGTATGCCCGGAGGCGGTGTAGTATGCCCGGAGGCGGTGTTGTATGCCCGGAGGCGGTGTGGTATGCCCGGAGGCGGTGCAGTATGCCCGGAGGCGGTGTTGTATGCCCGGAGGCGGTGTTGTATGCCCGGAGGCGGTGTAGTATGCCCGGAGGCGGTGTTGTATGCCCGGAGGCGGTGTGGTATGCCCGGAAGCGGTGTAGTATGCCCGGAGGCGGTGTTGTATGCCCGGAGGCGGTGTGGTATGCCCGGAGGCGGTACAACACCGCCTCCAGGCATGATGATGATAATGATGATGATGATGATGATGATGATGATGATGATGATGATGATGATGATGATGATGATGATGATGATGATGATGATGATGATGATGATGATGATGATGATGATGATGATGATGATGATGATGATGATGATGATGATGATGATGATGATGATGATGATGATGATGATGTTTGCTGATGATGATGTTGCTGATGATGATGTTGCTGATGATGATGTTGTTGATGATGTTGCTGATGATGTTGCTGATGATGTTGCTGATGATGTTGCTGATGATGTTGATGATGATGTTGATGATGATGTTGTTGATGATGATGTTGATGATGATGTTGATGATGATGTTGCTGATGATGTTGCTGATGATGTTGCTGATGATGTTGCTGATGATGTTGCTGATGATGTTGCTGGTGATGTTGCTGATGATGTTGCTGATGATGTTGCTGATGATGACGTGAGACGGTGTGGTATGCCCGGAGGCGGTGTTGTATGCCCGGAGGCGGTGTTGTATGCCCGGAGGCGGTGTGGTATGCCCGGAGGCGGTGTTGTATGCCCGGAGGCGGTGTTGTATGCCCGGAGGCGGTGTGGGTATGCCCGGAGGCGGTGTTGTATGCCCGGAGGCGGTGTTGTATGCCCTGAGGCGGTCTGGTATGCCCGGAGGCGGTGTAGTATGCCCGGAGGCGGTGTTGTATGCCCGGAGGCGGTGTGGTATGCCCGGAGGCGGTGCAGTATGCCCGGAGGCGGTGTTGTATGCCCGGAGGCGGTGTGGTATGCCCGGAGGCGGTGTAGTATGCCCGGAGGCGGTGTTGTATGCCCGGAGGCGGTGTGGTATGCCCGAAGGCGGTGTAGTATGCCCGGAGGCGGTGTTGTATGCCCGGAGGCGGTGTGGTATGCCCGGAGGCGGTACAACACCGCCTCCGGGCATGATGATGATAATGATGATGATGATGATGATGATGATGATGATGATGATGATGATGATGATGATGATGATGATGATGATGATGATGATGATGATGATGATGATGATGATGATGATGATGATGATGATGATGATGATGATGATGATGATGATGATGATGATGATGTTGCTGATGATGATGTTGCTGATGATTATGTTGCTGATGATGATGTTTTTGATGATGTTGCTGATGATGTTGCTGATGATGCTTGCTGATGATGTTCCTGATGATGTTGATGATGATGTTGATGATGATGTTGATGATGATGTTGATGATGATGTTGATGATGATGTTGCTGATGATGTTGCTGATGATGTTGCTGATGATGTTGCTGATGATGTTGCTGATGATGTTGCTGGTGATGTTGCTGATGATGTTGCTGATGATGTTGCTGATGATGACGTGAGACGGTGTGGTATGCCCGGAGGCGGTGTTGTATGCCCGGAGGCGGTGTTGTATGCCCGGAGGCGGTGTGGTATGCCGGAGGCGGTGTTGTATGCCCGGAGGCGGTGTTGTATGCCCGGAGGCGGTGTGGTATGCCCGGAGGCGGTGTTGTATGCCCGGAGGCGGTGTTGTATGCCCTGAGGCGGTCTGGTATGCCCGGAGGCGGTGTAGTATGCCCGGAGGCGGTGTTGTATGCCCGGAGGCGGTGTGGTATGCCCGGAGGCGGTGCAGTATGCCCGGAGGCGGTGTTGTATGCCCGGAGGCGGTGTGGTATGCCCGGAGGCGGTGTAGTATGCCCGGAGGCGGTGTTGTATGCCCGGAGGCGGTGTGGTATGCCCGGAGGCGGTTGTAGTATGCCCGGAGGCGGTGTTGTATGCCCGGAGGCGGTGTGGTATGCCCGGAGGCGGTACAACACCGCCTCCGGGCATGATGATGATAATGATGATGATGATGATGATGATGATGATGATGATGATGATGATGATGATGATGATGATGATGATGATGATGATGATGATGATGATGATGATGATGATGATGATGATGATGATGATGATGATGATGATGATGATGATGATGATGACGATGATGATGATGATGATGATGATGATGATGATGATGATGATGATGATGATGATGATGATGTTGCTGATGATGATGTTGCTGATGATGATGTTGCTGATGATGATGTTGTTGATGATGTTGCTGATGATGTTGCTGATGATGTTGCTGATGATGTTGCTGATGATGTTGATGATGATGTTGATGATGATGTTGATGATGATGTTGATGATGATGTTGATGATGATGTTGCTGATGATGTTGCTGATGATGTTGCTGATGATGTTGCTGATGATGTTGCTGATGATGTTGCTGGTGATGTTGCTGATGATGTTGCTGATGATGTTGCTGATGATGACGTGAGACGGTGTGGTATGCCCGGAGGCGGTGTTGTATGCCCGGAGGCGGTGTTGTATGCCCGGAGGCGGTGTGGTATGCCCGGAGGCGGTGTTGTATGCCCGGAGGCGGTGTTGTATGCCCGGAGGCGGTGTGGTATGCCCGGAGGCGGTGTTGTATGCCCGGAGGCGGTGTTGTATGCCCTGAGGCGGTCTGGTATGCCCGGAGGCGGTGTAGTATGCCCGGAGGCGGTGTTGTATGCCCGGAGGCGGTGTGGTATGCCCGGAGGCGGTGCAGTATGCCCGGAGGCGGTGTTGTATGCCCGGAGGCGGTGTGGTATGCCCGGAGGCGGTGTAGTATGCCCGGAGGCGGTGTTGTATGCCCGGAGGCGGTGTGGTATGCCCGGAGGCGGTGTAGTATGCCCGGAGGCGGTGTTGTATGCCCGGAGGCGGTGTGGTATGCCCGGAGGCGGTACAACACCGCCTCCGGGCAAGATGATGATAATGATGATGATGATGATGATGATGATGATGATGATGATGATGATGATGATGATGATGATGATGATGATGATGATGATGATGATGATGATGATGATGATGATGATGATGATGATGATGATGATGATGATGATGATGATGATGATGACGATGATGATGATGATGATGATGATGATGATGATGATGATGATGATGATGATGATGATGATGATGTTGCTGATGATGATGTTGCTGATGATGATGTTGCTGATGATGATGTTGTTGATGATGTTGCTGATGATGTTGCTGATGATGTTGCTGATGATGTTGCTGATGATGTTGATGATGATGTTGATGATGATGTTGATGATGATGTTGATGATGATGTTGATGATGATGTTGCTGATGATGTTGCTGATGATGTTGCTGATGATGTTGCTGATGATGTTGCTGATGATGTTGCTGGTGATGTTGCTGATGATGTTGCTGATGATGTTGCTGATGATGACGTGAGACGGTGTGGTATGCCCGGAGGCGGTGTTGTATGCCCGGAGGCGGTGTTGTATGCCCGGAGGCGGTGTGGTATGCCCGGAGGCGGTGTTGTATGCCCGGAGGCGGTGTTGTATGCCCGGAGGCGGTGTGGTATGCCCGGAGGCGGTGTTGTATGCCCGGAGGCGGTGTTGTATGCCCTGAGGCGGTCTGGTATGCCCGGAGGCGGTGTAGTATGCCCGGAGGCGGTATTGTATGCCCGGAGGCGGTGTGGTATGCCCGGAGGCGGTGCAGTATGCCCGGAGGCGGTGTTGTATGCCCGGAGGCGGTGTTGTATGCCCGGAGGCGGTGTAGTATGCCCGGAGGCGGTGTTGTATGCCCGGAGGCGGTGTGGTATGCCCGGAAGCGGTGTAGTATGCCCGGAGGCGGTGTTGTATGCCCGGAGGCGGTGTGGTATGCCCGGAGGCGGTACAACACCGCCTCCAGGCATGATGATGATAATGATGATGATGATGATGATGATGATGATGATGATGATGATGATGATGATGATGATGATGATGATGATGATGATGATGATGATGATGATGATGATGATGATGATGATGATGATGATGATGATGATGATGATGATGATGATGATGATGATGATGATGATGATGATGATGATGATGATGATGATGATGATGATGATGTTGCTGATGATGATGTTGCTGATGATGATGTTGCTGATGATGATGTTGTTGATGATGTTGCTGATGATGTTGCTGATGATGTTGCTGATGATGTTGCTGATGATGTTGCTGATGATGTTGATGATGATGTTGATGATGATGTTGATGATGATGTTGATGATGATGTTGATGATGATGTTGCTGATGATGTTGCTGATGATGTTGCTGATGATGTTGCTGATGATGTTGCTGATGATGTTGCTGGTGATGTTGCTGATGATGTTGCTGATGATGTTGCTGATGATGACGTGAGACGGTGTGGTATGCCCGGGAGGCGGGTGTGTATGCCCGGAGGCGGTGTTGTATGCCCGGAGGCGGTGTTGTATGCCCTGAGGCGGTCTGGTATGCCCGGAGGCGGTGTAGTATGCCGGAGGCGGTGTTGTATGCCCGGAGGCGGGTGTGGTATGCCCGGAGGCGGTGCAGTATGCCCGGAGGTGGTGTTGTATGCCCGGAGGCGGTGTGGTATGCCCGGAGGAGGTGTAGTATGCCCGGAGGCGGTGTTGTATGCCTGGAGGCGGTGTGGTATGCCCGGAGGCGGTGTAGTATGCCCGGAGGCGGTGTTGTATGCCCGGAGGCGGTGTGGTATGCCCGGAGGCGGTACAACACCGCCTCCGGGCATGATGATGATGATGATGATGATGATGATGATGATGATGATGATGATGATGATGATGATGATGATGATGATGATGATGATGATGATGATGATGATGATGATGATGATGATGATGATGATGATGATGATGATGATGATGATGATGATGATGATGATGATGATGATGATGTTGCTGATGATGATGTTGCTGATGATGATGTTGCTGATGATGATGTTGTTGATGATGTTGCTGATGATGTTGCTGATGATGTTGCTGATGATGTTGCTGATGATGTTGCTGATGATGTTGATGATGATGTTGATGATGATGTTGATGATGATGTTGATGATGATGTTTATGATGATGTTGATGATGATGTTGCTGATGATGTTGCTGATGATGTTGCTGATGATGTTGCTGATGATGTTGCTGATGATGTTGCTGGTGATGTTGCTGATGATGTTGCTGATGATGTTGCTGATGATGACGTGAGACGGTGTGTTATGCCGGAGGCGGTGTTGTATGCCCGGAGGCGGTGTTGTATGCCCGGAGGCGGTGTGGTATGCCCGGAGGCGGTGTTGTATGCCCGGAGGCGGTGTTGTATGCCCTGAGGCGGTCTGGTATGCCCGGAGGCGGTGTAGTATGCCCGGAGGCGGTGTTGTATGCCCGGAGGGCGGTGTGGTATGCCCGGAGGCGGTGCAGTATGCCCGGAGGCGGTGTTATATGCCCGGAGGCGGTGTTGTATGCCCGGAGGCGGTGTAGTATGCCCGGAGGCGGTGTTGTATGCCCGGAGGCGGTGTGGTATGCCCGGAAGCGGTGTAGTATGCCCGGAGGCGGTGTTGTATGCCCGGAGGCGGTGTGGTATGCCCGGAGGCGGTACAACACCGCCTCCAGGCATGATGATGATAATGATGATGATGATGATGATGATGATGATGATGATGATGATGATGATGATGATGATGATGATGATGATGATGATGATGATGATGATGATGATGATGATGATGATGATGATGATGATGATGATGATGATGATGATGATGATGATGATGATGTTGCTGATGATGATGTTGCTGATGATGATGTTGCTGATGATGATGTTGTTGATGATGTTGCTGATGATGTTGCTGATGATGTTGCTGATGATGTTGCTGATGATGTTGATGATGATGTTGATGATGATGTTGATGATGATGTTGATGATGATGTTGATGATGATGTTGCTGATGATGTTGCTGATGATGTTGCTGATGATGTTGCTGATGATGTTGCTGATGATGTTGCTGGTGATGTTGCTGATGATGTTGCTGATGATGTTGCTGATGATGACGTGAGACGGTGTGGTATGCCCGGAGGCGGTGTTGTATGCCCGGAGGCGGTGTTGTATGCCCGGAGGCGGGTGTGGTATGCCCGGAGGCGGTGTTGTATGCCCGGAGGCGGTGTTGTATGCCCGGAGGCGGTGTGGTATGCCCGGAGGCGGTGTTGTATGCCCGGAGGCGGTGTTGTATGCCCTGAGGCGGTCTGGTATGCCCGGAGGCGGTGTAGTATGCCGGAGGCGGTGTTGTATGCCCGGAGGCGGTGTGGTATGCCCGGAGGCGGTGCAGTATGCCCGGAGGCGGTGTTGTATGCCCGGAGGCGGTGTGGTATGCCCGGAGGCGGTGTAGTATGCCCGGAGGCGGTGTT
>JAXIVJ010016131.1:0-29765 GCA_036785665.1 Chirona hameri
GGCTTGTAGCTATCTTATCCAGCTGTCAGGTTAACAAAAATCCCATAGGTGACCAGCCTGCCTCGTCTGGAAAATTGTCGATTTAACAAGTGGAACCCTATGGTCTAGTAGTTTTTTTTAACGCCCAAACACCTGAAGTTGCTGCCAACTGTTAACGGTAGGGGGCTGGCCCGGACGAGGCAGCGCGGCGACCCCGCCGCCGCCGCGCCGCGCGGCGGCGAGATACCGACACGCCGTGCTTGCTGAAATTGGTGCTATTGGAAGGCCCACGAGTGGTTTTCATGAACACTTGGGTACAAAACCACGAGTCAAATCAAAATATGCATACATTTTAAATTAACTGACTCATGTTTTCAGAAAATCAAATGTCAAAATTTCAAGCAATTTTTTTCCGACGATTTTTTTGAAAAAAGATATGCATTTGTAAAAAGTAGCCATGGTCAGCTTTCTATCATTGTTTTTTTTTAATGGTGGATCTGTGATGAATAGTTTTAAAGATAAAGCCAGTCAAAAAATTCACTTTTGGCAAAAGTTGAAAACAGCGATCACTCATAACTCCGAAACGGTAGCTCGAAACGCTCTAATTCCCTCAGAATCGTGTTCAGGGCTAGAGAAAAAAAGAAACAGCCAGTTTTCGTCGAAATTCGAGGTGGTCGGGTAACATCATTCGGGTGAGTTGGCATGGAATGACCCAACTTCTAACTGATACAAGCCATAGACAAGCATAGTGGATTTGTGAATCCACAAGCATAGTGGATTTTGTGCCACAAGTATTTTATAAAATACAAATTCGAGAATCGAATACAAGGTAAAAAATATTAAATGTAAATGTATTCAAAGTCGGACTAAATGGTTTCACACCGAATATAAACCTATCGGCTAGGTGTACTCGGGGACGAACTGCTACTCTCCAAAGGAGATGGTCAGAATATCGATAACCTACCGTTCATGATGTGACTAAAGCAACTACTCTAATGACAGAAACACATTGTGACACGGACACCGACACAGTCATTACCACAAGGAGGCCGTCCACGTTTAATATATCACGGACTCTAAATATACCACCGGTCTATACAAGCAACAATAGGTAAATACATCCCAAACGACTGCCTTAATGACCATCGTACAATACATCAACTGTTGAAGCAGAACATATACACCTCACACACACCGCACTGCCTCCTCTTTACATGTGCCTCCTACGTCATTACCACACGGCAAACTGTGCATTGTGTGGTCCCACAGGAAACTACACAACGCCCTCTCACGCCGCCGGCCGCTCCTCAGTCCTCAGGGCACACCTGGCCACGCCTGACGTCACTGCACAAGGGTGAGGGACGTCACAATGTTCCTACTCAGGCGGTAATGAGATGGAACGTGACGTCATGGCCGCGTTCATGACCTCACGCGGAGAGGTGCAAGAAGTATTTGTGGTGAGGGTTCAGACAGGTGACGAAACATTGAAGATTGTTGGTGAGTGTGCCATATTATAGGTTTCAAGCCAACGTAAGTTCGAAATAGTACAAGCAGCATAATAAAATGAAACCCATTGAACACAGCTATTGTTAATAATAAATAAACTTAAGCCGGTAGTATTAAACAATATTGGTGGGCATCCATCTTTATTGACAGCATATCCGATAATTGAATCAGTCCCTGATCAGAAGGCGCCATATATAGGTCCTTTTTAGGAACGGCTATGCATCTGTCCACATGATCAACACATACGGCACGCCCTGCCGCAAACACGCGCTGCGGCCAGAGTGGGCGCGGCACTCACATGCTGCGACGAGAGTGGCGCGCCGCCGATCGATCACAACCAGAGAGGCGGTGGCGGCGCGGCGAGGTGTGGCGCGACGTTACTGACGAAGCGACAAATACTGGCGACATGGCTAGTTAGCGACTTGGTCCCAGGGAGGACATGTTGCGTAACCTAAAACGAACCATAGTCGACCGACACGGCTGCTCAACGTTATGTTGGCCCATTCCGATCTGCATTACTGTAAACCGCAGAGCGTTTGATGCTCTTGCTTTTCGGCTATGGCTACCAAACGCGTGATCTGATCTTTGGTACTAGTATCGCGGTAGACGTATCCGATTTTAACCTATTTTTTACTAGCATTGTGGTTTAACAATGGCCTAAACTAAAGAAACATTTCATAATCCAGTACTTAGTAAAAACGCTGCAATATTTGCGCTCCCGGACAGCGGTTTCGATAGCGGCCATGGCTTCTCTTCACCCTCGTCTCCGACTAGGCCTCACCTCTGACTGGACAGTCAGGCTACGCGTCCGCTACGCCCTACACCATACACGCCACGCGTTCAAACTTTGACCGCAAACCTTCACCTTTCCACTTCCTCCGCTCCGCTCACCATTCCAGTCCACCATTCCACGGCCGAGAGGGAACGATACATTTCGTTGACTTCCAAACAGCGTCAGCTGTATTCTATCGGCGTTGACTTTTGGACCGTGGAATTTAAACCTGGGATCAGACGAAGGCAGGACGCGCTCTAAGCGAGAGAAAAAAAAATTCGGCTGGGATTTAGGGCCAAAAGTTTGGCATCATCCA
Organism: Chirona hameri; assembly: GCA_036785665.1. Lineage (NCBI taxonomy): Eukaryota > Metazoa > Arthropoda > Thecostraca > Balanomorpha > Balanidae > Chirona > Chirona hameri. The sequence continues at coordinate 2,574 of JAXIVJ010016131.1, forward strand.
CAAACTGAACCACCAGTGCGTCCTCCGCGAACGGACGCACGTCGTCACGCAAAAGAGAAAGGGCATCATGGGATACTTGGAACACGCTGATTGTAATCGAAAGGTTAGATGAGACTTGTGAGTTGTGAGGCGCCCCTGCAGTCAGTGAGACCGACAGTTCGGGCGTGATTGTGAAGGTGGCTCGAATACCAAGAGGAATTAATGACATAAGCACACAGCTTAGGAGTAGTTTTGAGTGGTTTATCGTATCAATCAAACACTGGCTGCCAAGATGCTGTGACTTCGGATAGTGATAGGCTGGAGTTAACCAGGTGTGGACTCATATCGGCGGATGACATTGAATCCCGACAAGCCAGCAAACATGTTGAAAACTATACTTGACGTTATGATTAATACCTGGTTGTGACAACACATTAGCTTTTAATCTCTTCTAATAATGCTTCCTTCGACATTCTAGCATATCTTCATTTTCACGAGTCTACGCGAAACTGTCTTTGCTTCCTGTTAACCTGTTATGACACCATCTCAGAGGAAGTTCGATGGCACTCTCTACGGCTCATATTATTCACAGTTTTTTTTTTATAAAATAAATAAATTTAGTCCGAATGTATGTTTTTGAATGGATGGATTTCCGAGGTCAGGCCCCGCGCTAAGCATAGCTTGTTGCGGAGGCACTGACCCCACCACCGATCAAGCAATTCCTGGCGTCCGGCAGAATTTAGAAGCGAAAGTTTTACGTGCCCGACATACCTGGACACGGTCCGCCCCGCCCTCTGACGTCACCTGACCTTGAGTGCGACCGCTGCCACTGGCCACAGGCCATCCCAGTCAGGGGCAAATAGCGAGCGCCCGAAGCGACTCGAACCTGGGCTGCCACTACCGGGTGAGGTCAGAAGCCAAGCGCTCTCCCAACTGAGCTACAGGGGTGGACTTTTGTTCGCAAACTATTTTCAGATTTTTCTTCTTCAGATTGTCACAGTTTGCAGGGTTCTTGATGCCGTTCGCGAACTATTTTCCGCTTCATCATAACTGATTACCGAGCGGACGCGAAGCGCACGTGAGGTTTCTCGTCAACTTACTAGAAAAAATTTAAACTTTGACCCGGCCCGAACCGGCCCGACCCGGCCCGACCCGGTCCGACCCGGTCATACAGACGCTTTTCGGAAACTAATAACTTTGCAACCACTGCTCCGATGAGATCGGGTTTTCACCATTAGATAGGACCATCAATCAATTTTTATTGTGGTATAGTGCGTTCTGATAGGGGTGGTACCACAGCGCATGGCACACGCAAACGTCGAAATGAACCAGAATCATTCTTGATAAAAAAAAATGGCATTATTAATACCAGTAAGACGCCGGTAGTTGGCGTATGAACGAGCGAGCGCGAAGGAAATGCTATGGGCAATTTTCAACTCGATCGGGGCAAGTAGTTTCGAGATACAATAAAGGTGCACACGTGCGCCACGTGCAGAGGCACCCACCTTTGACTTGTTGGAAAGTGGGGGCTGAGAGGTCCCTAACCACACACCAAATTTGAACACAATCGGCTCAGCCGTTGCAGAGATATAGAATAGGGGGTGTGCACGTGCGCACGCGCAAAGCCACCCCACCCCTGACTTGTGGAAATGCGGCGACTGAGAGTCCCTAACCAAACATCAAATTTGAACACAATCGGCTCAGCCGTTCCTGAGATATAGAATAGGGGTGTGCACGTGCGCACGTGTAGGTCACCCCAACCCTGAGTTGTGTGAACAGTGGCGGCTGAGAGGTCCTAACCACACACGAATTTGCACATAATCTGCCCTGCCGTTGCGGAGTTATTGCGAGAAAATACTTTTCAACACCCCTCACGCGGCACGCGCCACGCGCAGCGGTGGTCACCCACATGAGTCGACACTAGTCTCAAACAGGATAGGTTAGACAGGGCTGCTCAGCAAATAAGTCCGCTAGTCAATCGGACGTGCGGTTGCAGAGATATGAGCTTCACAAAAGCGTCACCACGGGCCGGATCGGGCCGGCCGGGTAGGGCCGAGCCGCTCATTACCAGTAAGGCGCCGTAGTTGGCGATGAGCGAGCGAGCGCGAAGGAAATATATGGGGAATTTCAACTCGATCGGTAAGTATAGTTTCTGAGATACAAAAAAGTGCGCACGTGCGCACGTGCAAAGGCACCCACTTTGACTTGTGGGAAAGTGGGGGCTGAGAGGTCCATAACCACACACCAAATTTGAACACAATCGGCTCAACCGTTCCAGAGATATAGAATAGGGGCGTGCACGTGCGCACGTGCAAAGTCACCCCACCCCTGACCTGTGGAAAGGCGGCGGCTGAGAGGTCCCTAACCACATACCAAATTTGAACACAATCGGCTCAGCCGTTCCATATATATAGAATAGGGGGGGGGGGGAGTGTGCACGTGCAGAGGGACCCACTCCTGACTTGTGGGAAACTGGCGGATGAGGGGTCGCTAACCACACACGAAATTTGCACATAATCTGCCCAGCCGTTGGGAGTTATTGCGAGAAAATACCTTTCAACACCCCTCACGCGGCATGCGTCACGCGCAGTGGTAGTCACCCACATGAGTCGGCACTGGTCTCAAACAGGTTAGGTTAGACAGGGCTGCTCAGCAAATAAGTCCGCTAGTCAATCGGACGTGCGGTTGCAGATATATGAGCTTCTAAAAAGCGTCTCCACGGGCCGGGTCGGGCCGGGCCGCTCATAATCAGATTTTTCCGATACACCACGGAAGGACGAGCCAGCGCGTAATGAACATTAATTGTGTATACGCTGAAGCATGCAGCGCTCAGGACGTACTCTCTTTTGGAGGATTCGAGAAAGGAGATCGTGAACTATTTCATAAAACTGAATTACCGAGAGGGCGCGAAGCGCCCGTGATGTTTATCGTTAACTTACTAGACCAATTTACATTTGGCCCGCCCTGAACCGGCCCGAACCAGCCCGAACCGGCCTGAACCGGCCCGAACCGGTCCGAACCGGCCCGAACGGGCCCGACACGGCCCGACCCGACCCGGCCAGACCCGGCCAGACCCGGCCATACAGACGCTTTTCGGAAGCTAATAACTTTGCAACCACTGCTCCGATTGAGATCGTGTTTTCATCATTGGATAGGACCATCAAATTAATTTTGATTTTGTTATGATGCGTTATGATAGGGGTGGTACCACAGCGCGTAGCACCCGCAGACGTCGAAATTAACCAAAAACATTCTTGATCAAAAATGGTTTGATTTATCTAAGCATTTGTTTTTGTATACGCTCAAGCATGCAGCGCTCATGACGCACTCCCTTTTGGCGGATTCGAGAAAGGAGATCATGTACAATTTAATGAAACTTAATTTTTATGTTGGCATGCATGGAGGCCTGGCAATTTGTATGGAGGATTAAAAGGACTAAAATGACTATGTGTTACTACCATGTGTGCTCCCGTACCGTTTCGTATTTCAAACCTGTTTTAGCTTTACCAGAGCGCACCTACTCGGTCATCGCCCAAAAAGGCATTTTACTGATCTTACTAGACAAATCTTACTGTACTACAGATCTTACTGTACGATCTGCTGTAACCCTATAACCTCCAGGCATTCCGCTTATAACTACAAACAGGCTGACTTTGAGAGACTGCGAACGTCATTAGAGCTACTGCCGTGGAATATTCTGGATGATATGCACGTAGACACAGCTGTGGATACATTTTACGAACTTTTATATGCACTCATCCGCGATTGTATACCTGTTGTTCAGATCAAAAGGAATTATCCACCCTGGTTCGATCGTGATTTGCGGAATTTGTTGCGGAAGGAGACGGCTTTCAAAAGAATGAAACCTAACCGGGGTGAGGAAATCGAGGAGGTATTCCGAGACAAGAGAAGAGACTTTAAGAACTTAGCAAGCACAAAATACAGTGGCTACCTGATTGGACTTACCGACGATTTCAAAACTATTCCGAAACGGTTTTGGTCCTTTTTGAAAACTGCAAAGAGTGAAACTCGGGGTTTGCGAGCACTGATGGATGGCGTAGAAATCACAGAAGATAGAGATAAGGCTATCGCTCTCAATAGGGCCTTCGCAGCGAAATTTACCGATGATGCTGTAACCGTGTTGCCCGACTGTCCGTCTTATGCTTTATCGCCGCTGGTCCACATCGAATGTAACGCAGATCTCGTTAAGGCTATTCTGGAAAGTATTGCTGTAAACAAAGCGTGCGGTCCGGACGGGATCAGTGCCCGTATCATACGTAAGTGTAGCGACGCATTATCTGTTCCTTTAGCGAAGATCTGTGAGCTGTCGGTAAGCCAAGGTATATTTCCGGAACTCTGGAAAAGGCCTAACATCGTGCTTATATTCAAGAAGGGTAGTGTCAAAGATCCAAGTAGCTACCGTTCCGTGCCACTGATTCCATTGTTCGGAAAGGTCTTCGAGAAGGTTGCATATACTAACTTACTGCGCCATGTGAGACCTGCCAGTTCGCCTGAGCAACATGGATTCGTCCCAGGCAGATCATGTGCAACTAACCTATCGTCACTGCTGAGCACTGCATGGGAAGCTATCGGAGAGCATTTTCAAATAAATTGTATTTATACAGATTTTCCAGCCGCGTTCCAAAGCGTCGATCATTCTCTTTTGATTCACAATCTGAAGAATTCTTACCATGTATCAGGTTCGGCTCTAAATTGGTTCACATCATATCTCATTAGCAGGAAACAACGCGTTGTGGTAAACGGCAAGTGCTCAGAGTGGTGCCGTGTTACGTCGGGCACACCGGAAGGTGGCGTGATCTCCGCGTTGTGCTTCGCCCTGTATATAAACGACCTGCCAGTTGGGATGTTCCCTCGGGTGCTCCTTTATGCAGATGACGCCAAACTGTATAGGAAAATAACTTGCCAAAATGATACCAAAAGCTTGCAAGAAGATCTTGGACGTCTCCACCAGTGGTCAAAAACATGGCAACTCAAGTTAAACCCATCCAAATGCAAGTCATTTTGAATGACTCTAAAGACAAAGCCACTGGTTACAAATTACTCAATCGGAGACACAATTCTGGAACATGTTGACAAAATTCGGGATCTAAGTATTATTTTGGATACAAAATTGACATTTGGGCCTCACGTCGATCAGACAGTCACTAAAGCGAACCGCGTCCTAGGTGTTCTGATAAGGTCATATCAGAGGGCTACCCCGGGAGGACATCTCAACTTGTCATCTGTCCTGGCATCATACTACGCGTATGTACGCTCCAACCTGGAGTACTGCAGTTTGATATGGAATGGAGCTGCTGCAATGCACACTGACAGAGTTAACCGGATTTAGCACAAATTTATAATGTGGCTCAACGCTCACTGTCGCTGTCATTCATCATCACTGTCATATGCTGATCTGCTGAGACATTTTAAACTCACATCTGTATCCGCGAGAAGGGATCTGTATCTCCTCTGGAGATACAAAGGGATCGAAGAAGATACAAAGATCGAAGATATCGATACGAAGGGATCTCCTCTGTATCCGTAAGGGAAGATCCGCACGATGCTATGTTCGTCCGTAATGTTTTTAAGGGTAGAATCTCGTCAGCGTTTTTATTGCAGTCATTCTCATTGAGCGTACCTTGTCGTATAACCAGGCAGCAAAGTAGTAAATTGTTGAATGCGCCATTCGCGAGGGTGAACACTGTAAAGAATGGACTTTTCGTGAGGCTGCCTAGGCAAATGGATCGATTCTTAGAGAGCTTCCCTACAGCGGACATGTTCAGCGACAGTTTTTACTCATTTCGCAGTAAGGTGAAGCTGTTTGCTGCAGCATTATAGCATATAGTTAGATAGTTAGATATACATCCACTGATGTGATCATTGCTAGTCCCAGGCAGTTTTGGTCATTTTTAGCGTATTTTGTATCACCCCTGCTTTAACGTTTATTTTTAGGATTCAGGCAGCGTTTCGTATTTTTCGTATATTCACTTGATTTTATCGTAGGTATGTATGTTAAGAAGGTGAATGTCAATGTGTATTATCGTGTTTTTGTTTTAAACTTTGACTTCGTCCATCAATGGGTCATCCCGTCGGCGATCTTGAGAAATAAATAAATTTACATTTGACCCAGCCCGACACGGCCGTACATACGCTTTTCGAAAGCTAATAACTTTGCAACCACTGCTCCGATTGAGATCGGGATTTCACCATTGGATAGGACCATCAAATCCATGTGTAGCTTATTATAAGACATTTTATTCTTTAGATCTAAGGTGGCGAAAACTCTGTGTGAGGTTAATCATGATAATGAGAATTAAAATAACCGGTAACCTCATAATAAGTATGTAAAGAAATAAATTAAGGCCGAAATTATATTAGATATTTCGCTATTGAAGCTTCGTCAACCAGCTTCAATAGCGAAGCTTCAATAGCGAAATATCTAATATAATTTCGGCCTTAATTTATTTCTTTACATACTTATTATGAGGTTACCGGTTATTTTAATTCTCATTACATTATATTCTTCCAAACGTAGAACAGGTCGGTCCTTTGATAGTTTGCTCTTGATGAAAACGCTCCACGGCTGTCACAGGAGGACAAATTCAGTTGTGAAGGTACAATAACGCAACAGGAATGTAAAGAGGCGATTAGCAAAATGGCACGAAACAAGACTGCAGGAATCTCCGGCTTTACAGCAGAGTTCTTTGCTTACTTTTGGGAAGATATGGGCGATATCATTGTTGACTACTTTAATTAATTGCACTGGGGAGAAAGGCCAGATTTTATATTTCGCATGGAAGAGATGTCCTCACACTCATTCCCAAGAAAGGTAATCAGATGCTGTAAAAAAGAGACCCATCTGCCTCCTGGACGTGGTCTACAAAATAGTAGCTAAAGTTATTGCCATTAGGTTGGGAAAAGTAATCTATAAATTAATTCACAGAAGTCAAACTGGATTTGTGAAAGGAAGATATATAGGAGAGAATATTCGATTGATATCTGACATTATTGAATACTGCAGGATCGATAATATCGGAGGTGTATTGTTTGCGATATATTTTAGGAATGCATTTGATTCTCTAGAACACGATTTCCTCATGTACACATTAGAATCGTTCAATTTTGGACCAAATTTTGTATCATGGATTCGAATACTATACAGCAATACAGTTTTGACTATTAAGAACAACGGTTTTACATCGAGTAGGTTTCCATGCTCCAGGGGAACTTTCCAAGGCTCATCTCTCAGCGGAATGCTGTTTAATTTGGAAGTTGAAATGCTAGCAATTAAGGTTAGGGCGGCGACGAATATAAAAGGGATAAATATAAACGGTCAGGAAGTTAAGATACGCAATACGCAGATGACACAACTTTGTTTCTAAATGATACGATGTCTCTTCAGAGTGTGATGGAAATGTTAAACGATTTTAAGTTAGTATCTGGGCTAGATCTAAACCTGCAGAAATGTAGTATTATGTGGTTGGGCGCAATCCATCAGAAGAAAGACTCAGTGTGTAACATTGAAGCAGTGGGAAAAGTACAGATATTAGGGGTTTGGTTTAGCGCAACGGATTGCTGTAACGACGACAATATTTCACCTTTAGTCCAAAAAGTGAAGACAACCATTAACTCATGAACACAGCGTAACCTCACCATAAAAGGAAGAATTGTAGTTGCTAAAGCGTTATTGGTTTCGCAGCTAGTGTTCGTAGCGTCATGCCTCTCCATTGCGAAGGTAGACATGAAAGAGATCCAAAGTCATATAATAAAGTTTATCTGGAGAGGCAGGCCACCCAAAGTTGCCAGAGGAACCCTTTGTCAAAGCATAAAGCATGGTCGGCTAAATGCTGTTGACGTGGAACGTTTCTATTTGGCACTGCGATTGAATTGGATCAGACGTATGGTTAAAGATACCGAGGCGACTTGGAGAATAGTATTGCAATTGAGACTAGGGGAATTTGATCTGACAGATTTGATAAGGATTAAGAAATGCAGTATAACCTTGGAGGGGTTAAAAATACCTGTATTCTACAAGGAAACAATAGCCAGTTTTCAGAAAGTGTGTCCTACTCATGCCCATAATGCATTTGCAGTTAGATTACAAAGCCGGTGGCACAATGATGAAATAAGGATAGACAAGAAGCCACTATTTATTAGAGAAATGTACCGTAAGGGATTTAAAGTTATTGACGACCTTATTGATCAACAGGGAAATATTATGAATAGCAACGAAATCAAGCATAAATATCCATTTTTAATAACTCACTTTTTGACACTCCAAGGTATAATAACTGCTATACCAGCTGCGTAGAAGGCTATAGTGCGACAGAGCCCGAACTGTAAATTAAGCAACCGTGACCGTACGGACATCGCTGTCAGGCTAGACGATAAGTTATGCCAATCGAGCTTGTGCGAAACCGTCATATATATATATAAGATGCTGTCGGATTTTCGAACACCGGCAGCAAATGGCATGGTTGGGCTCAACACGGCGTCCATCCGCACAGCTGGCAAACAATTTATGAAATACCGTACAAGTGTACGGTTTCAACACGATTGCAATCTTTGCATTACAGAATAATAAATAGGTACATTCTTACGCGCCGTTATTTGTGCACCAGAGGTGTTATAGGAAGCCCGTTGTGTCGCAAGTGCTTTCAAGTAGATGATTTAAAGCATTTCTTCTTTGATTGCGAAGATGTTAAACCATTATGGGATACAATAATGAAGGATGTTAAACCATTATGGGATACTTTTGCGATGGCATTGTTCGTGTAGATACATCTTTTTAGGTTTGGCAACATTGTATTTTTTTTCTCTTCGTTTTATTGTATATTTATGCATGTTGTTAGATATGGGCTTGAATGTTTGTTTGTTAATAGGTGATGCTGTGATATATATGCGAGATGATGTCGACTATTTATGCAGACCGAAGTTGATGTATCCTCTAGAAGGTTGTGCCCGTATGAATAAAGATCGCGAGAAATGTCGCGCGAAAATGTGTAAAAAAACGCGGGAAACAATATGCAGTCGAAACTTGTATTCTGATTATTGTCGTTTTGGTAATGTATAATTTCTGATGAAGATCTGTGATCGAAATATTAATATAACGTTTTTTGGTACTATTATATTTTAATTTCGAGGAAGAGGTCATAAATGATAAAACTAATTATAATTTGCCTATACATTATGGGATACAATATTAAGTCTTGTTAAAGAAAAGTATAATCTGTTAGATCAAATCAGTGAGTACCAGTCAGTAATACTGGGTTGCCCTGGAGCACCCCCCATTGTAAATCTTATACTGCTACTGACTAAGCAGCACGTAGTCAGTTGTAAGCTTGCTTCTGAGTCCCAAGTACCGAGACTGCAAAGCTTAAAGACAGTAATACAGAAGTTTGCTCAGGCAGAATCGATAATCGCAACAAAAAAACAAGGTAGATCAATATTGTACCAAATGGAGTAAAATAAGTGATGAACTCTTCATTCTGATGAAACTCGAAAATAAAGTAGGCAGCGAGGTCGGAGGCATTAGGCGTGATAGGTCAATAAGAATTAACAAGTGAGAAAGTTGTCTATACGGCTTTGTATATAGGGCCCCACCCATTCGCCACCCGGGCTAACCCGAGACCGGTCCCCAGCATATTTTGCGGGGCCGGTCGGCCGGCCGGGGGTGCGGGGCGCCGACCCAACTGGTCGACGCCTCGCTCGCCCGGCCGGTGGCGAGGCGGGCGCCGCTTCGTGGAGTAAGGCCGCGGTTAAGTGCGAGGCGGCGCGAGCGGGGGCCACCGGTGTTGTTAGTTCTGGTGAAGTGCGTTTAATAAATGTCCTCTATCCCCCAACAGCGGTGCAGTTGTATTGATGTGCGTGTGCGTGTGAGACATGAATGTGCTGAATGTTGATCTGACTGATGTTCTGATACAGTGTGAGTGTCGATGAGTGTGAACATGTTGAAGTGAATAAACTGAAGAAAAAAGGGACCATCAAATCAATTTCGTTTTTGGTGTGGTGCGTTCTGATAGGGGTTGTACCACAGCGCGTGGTGGTACCACACGCAAACGTCGAAATGAACAAAAATCATTATGGATCAAAAATTGCTTTATTGATCTAAGCATTAATTTATACGATCAGTAAAACGCCTTTTTGGGCGATAACCGAGCGGGCGCGCACTGGTAAAGCTAAAACAGGTTTGAAATATGAAACGGTACGGGAGCACACGTGGTAGTAACACATAGTCCTTTTAGTCCTCCATAAAAATTGCCAGGCTTCCATGCATGCCAACATACAAATTGAGTTTGATTAAATTGTACATGATCTCCTTTCTCGAATCCGCTAAAAAGGAGTACGTCCCGAGCGCTGCATGCTTCAGCGTACAAAAAACGAATGCTTAGATAAACCAAACTATTTTTGATCAATAATTATTTTTGTTCATTTCGACGTCTGCGGGCGCCACGCGCTGTAGTACCACCCCTATCAGAACGAACTATAACCAAATCAACATTGATTTGATGGTCCTATCCAATGGTGAAAACCCGATCTCAATCGGAGCTGTGGTTGCAAAGCTATTAGCTTCCGAAAAGCGTCTGTATGGCTGGGTCGGGCCGGGTCGGGCCGGGTCGGGCCGGGTCGGGCCGGGTCGGGCCGGGTCAAATGTAAATTTGTTACCTCACGGGCGCGAAGCGCCCGTGAGGTTTATCGTCAACCTAAACAAATTTACACCAGACCCGACCCGACCCGGCCCGATCCGGCCATACAGACGCTTTTCGGAAGCTAATAACTTCGCAACCACTGCTCCGATTGAGATTGGGTTTTACCATTAGATAGGTCCATCAAATCAATTTTGTTTTTAGTATAGTGCGTTCTGATAGAGGTGGTACCACAGCGCGTGGTAGTTGGCACACGCGAACGTCGAAATGAACAAAAAAACTTGCAAAAATGATTATTGATCAAAAATGGCTGTATTATTATAAGCATTAATTTATACGCTGAAGCATGCAGCGCTCAGGACGTACTCCCTTTTGGCGGATTTGAGAAAGGAGATCACGAGCAATTTAATACAATTTAATTTTTATGTTGGCATGCATCGAGGCTTGACAATTTTTCTGGAGGACTAAAATGACTCTTTTACTACCACGTGCGCTCCCTTACCGTTTCATATTTCAAACCTGTTTTAGCTTTACCAGAGCGCGCTAGCTCGGTCATCGCCCAAAAAGGCGTTTTACTGCAGTCTAGTAAGTTGACGAGAAACCTTACGGTCGCTTCGCACCCGCTCGGTAATGAAGCATGCAGCACTCAGGACGTACTCCCTTTTGGTGGATTGGAGAAAGGAGATCATGAACAACTTAATACAACTGTTTTTTATGTTGGCATGCATGGAGGCCTGACGATATTTATGGAGGACTAAAAGGACTAAAGGGACTATGTGTTACTACCACGTGTGCTCCCGTACCGTTTCATATTTCAAACCTGTTTTAACTTTACCAGAGCGCGCCTGCTCGGTCATCGCCCAAAAAGGCGTTTGACTAGTAATATGCTTACACAATACAAAGTCATCCATCTCGCTGTTTGAAACATCGAAAGCCGCATCGGTAATTATCCAGGTGTACCTGCCTGGATAATTAATAAAGTTAACGATAATTGTTGACGTTCGAAATGGTGCCAGAAGTGCCGAGGCCAACGAGGATAACAGTGAACCGTCTTGAGAAAACATCCGTGCTTGTAGAATCGAATGACTGTTGAATATTAGTTACAATGGAACTTCATAGGGACATATTTTCGATTAAAGAAGGCAGTGTTCCACATGGTTGGTAACGGTAATCTTTTTATCCACCCCGCACAGAAGTAGCCACATCTCGCCCATAAAGCGGGTTTCATCTTTCAGAGGGGCGGACTGAGCCAATATTTGAGCGGCTGCCGTAATCCAATACCGGCTCATGGTTGGAGCCAATATAGACCGGACGAAAGATAAAGGCAAAGCTCAGCCTGCAGTCGGACCTGCAGGCTGAGACGGACACGGACAAGCGTAACAGGATACAGTAATATCAAACTGATGAAATAATTAATTGATTATTATTGTAAAGACAGCTAGCAACTCTGTCATAATGATGGTGAAGTGAGAGGTTCATGTCTGTGGTGAATACTTACGTTGTGTCCAGTATCAGGTATCTGGTCCAATGTGTTCCCGCCACATAATCCATCGAGACGGATGTTGAGCACTATCTACTGTATCAACAAGCATTGTCTGGCTTTTCTCTCTGTGAAGCCGGCTGACCAGGAGGAGCCAGTGCCAGTGAGTCACGTGCCTACTGACCAGGGTGTGCTGCAGGTATGAGTCAGCGTCAGGTAGCGGGCGCCGAGTGCGTGTAGACTCCGCAACACCGGCAGACTGCTGGCGATACCGTGACCTCCCTCCACTCCCAGCAGGCTGGCCATCCGGCCCCCGCCGTGGATCTCCACTATCTCTGCCGGCACAGACAGGAGTCAGGTCAGGTCAGGTCAGGTCAGGTCAGGTCAGGTCAGGTCAGGTCAGGTCAGGTCAGGTCAGGTCAGGTCAGGTCAGGTCAGGTCAGGCCAGGTCAGGTCAGGTCAGGTCAGGTCAGGTCAGGTCAGGTCAGGGCAGGGCAGGGCAGGGCAGGTTAAATCCAGTCAGTTCTTCAGTCAGGCAACACGCTCATTTATTATCGCTGTTCGGTCAGTGAGGTCAAGTTGAATTATTCAAGATCAATCGATTACAGCCATTCTATAGTCAAACTGTGACAAAAGCTATTTCAGAACACAATTTGTCAATCAGTCCTAATAACCATGATGACATTCGATGCTCTATGCGCATACATTATACCAGTAAGCACTCACATCAATCAAGTTGGATTACTGAACCCAATGGATAATGCTTACGTCTGCCAACGTTAGTGGCATCCTTTAGAATTTAGCGGCGGAATGCTGTGTCTGCATTATCGCACAGGCAATCGATCGCTGTGATTAGCTGCAGTCGATCCCGTCAGTGCTGGTTAGTGTTCGCTGTAATCTTATCACGCCATTTGACCGGACAATACCAAATGACCCCGTCCGGTCCGGAAAGTCGACGATGCTTAAACGGGGCAGTGACTGACGATCCTGTTCAAAGCGGGTATATGACCCTATCCAGAACGTTCGGAACTCGGATGTTCTTGACCTGAGCGAGCAGAGAGCCAACAATGGGAAAGAGATCTGGGTTCCAACGAATGTCACCAGTCCTGTTTAGAGCAGACACACAGCAATATCCAGAATAACTGTGCCTCCATTCATTGTTGCGGGCAGCCAACCAGTCCAGCGTGCCAACTTCCAGCTATACTTAAGGTAAACATTCAGCCATGTTTAAAACAGATATTCATCATTGTTTCGAATAAAAAATACGCCAGTCCTACTCAGAACACCATGATTATCCTGTTTGTCAGGCGCCCTATCCAGTCCACCGTCCAGACCACCACACCACAACCCAGCAGACAGCACAACAACAGACTGCTCTGCAGGCTCGCGTGCCGACGCACCATCTCGCCACACCAAGCCAACCTCGAGGCTGGCACAGCCCCGTCTCGGGGAGCGACTGGAGGCTGATGCGACCCGAGCACGGCATGCTAGCAAAGCTGCTCGGCGTGGAGCGAGGCTGGTAGGGTTGAGCCGATCCAAGCGGCAGCGGTGTCAACGAGATTTGACAAATGGGTGCCCAATCAGCCATCTTGAAACCCGAATGGTGCTCGTGAAAGCAAAATCGATGATTGTGGTAGCCAATCGGCTAGGATGATGGATCACCTCTGTCGCCAATGTCTACGTAAAACGGTTCTCCTGATGCCACATGAATAGCAAAATATTTTATGAGATCTGAAAATGGAGTAGCTGACTTCCTTCGGAGGTCGCCGCTTCTCGCATAGAAAAAGCTATTACGAGAAAGTGCATGGTCAACACGAGTTGATCTATAGCACTGCCGGAACGAGGCCAATGCTTAAGCGGCCAATTCGACAAGGCTAATGAAGTTCGCGGAATTTGATTAGGCCATTCAAATCAGCCGGAATTAATTAGCTACCACACATTCCGAGCTGCGGTGCCGGCAACAAAGCTCATACGCCACCTATTTCAGCTCTATTGACCGTGACCCGGAGCTTTCCATCGAGAGCTGCTGATCAGCACCGCTCAGATTTCAGCTCCATTGACCGTGACCCGGAGCTTTCCATCGAGAGCTGCTGATCGGCACCGCTCAGATTTCAGCTCTATTGGCCGTGACCCGGAGCTTTCCATCGAGAGCTGCTGATCTGCACCGCTCAGATTTCAGCTCCATTGACCGTGACCCGGAGCTTTCCATCGACAGCTGCTGATCGGCACCGCTCAGATTGCAGCTCCATTGACCGTGACCCGGAGCTTTCCATCGAGAGCTGCTGATCGGCACCGCTCAGGGTCCGCCACTGCTCCATGTGGCCGCTCAGAGTCCACCACTGCTCCATGTGGCCGCTCAGAGTCCACCACTGCTCCATGTGGCCGCTCAGAGTCCACCGCTGCTCCATGTGGCCGCTCAGAGTCCACCACTGCTCCATGTGGCCGCTCAGAGTCCACCACTGCTCCATGCGGCCGCTCAGAGTCCACCACTGCTCCATGTGGCCGCTCAGAGTCCACCACTGCTCCATGTGGCCGCTCAGAGTCCACCACTGCTCCATGTGGCCGCTCAGAGTCCACCACTGCTCCATGTGGCCGCTCAGAGTCCACCACTGCTCCGTGTGGCCGCTCAGAGTCCACCACTGCTACATGTGGCCGCTCAGAGTCCACCACTGATCCATGTGGCCGCTCAGAGTCCACCACTGCTCCATGCGGCCGCTCAGAGTCCACCACTGCTCCATGTGGCCGCTCAGTCCACCACTGCTCCATGTGGCCGCTCAGAGTCCACCACTGCTCCATGTGGCCGCTCATAGTCCACCACTGCTCCATGTGGCCGCTCAGTCCACCACTGCTCCCTCAGAGTCCACCACTGTTCCATGTGGCCGCTCAGAGTCCACCACTGCTCCATGTGGCCGATCAGAGTCCACCACTGCTCCATGTGGTCGCTCAGAGTCCACCACTCTGCTCCATGTGGCCGCTCAGAGTCTACCACTGCTCCATGTGGCCGCTCAGAGTCCACCACTGCTCCATGTGGCCGCTCAGAGTCCACCACTGCTCCATGTGGCCGATCAGAGTCCACCACTGCTTCATGTGGCCGCTCAGTCCACCACTGCTCCATGTGGCCGCTCAGAGTCCACCACTGATCCATGCGGCCGCTCAGAGTCCACCACTGCTCCATGTGGCCGGTCAGAGTCCACCACTGCTCCCTCAGAGTCCACCACTGCTCCATGTGGCCGCTCTGAGTCCACCACTGCTCCATGTGGCTGCTCAGAGTCCACCACTACTCCATGCGGCTGTTCAGAGTCCACCACTGCTCCATGTGGCCGCTCAGAGTCCACCACTGTTACATGTGGCCGCTGAGAGTCCACCACTGCTCCATGTGGCCGCTCAGAGTCCACCACTGCTACATGTGGCCGCTCAGAGTCCACCACTGCTCCATGTGGCCGCTCAGAGTCCACCACTGCTCCATGTGGCCGCTTAGAGTCCACCACTGCTCCATGTAGCCGCTCAGAGTCCACCACTGCTCCATGTGGCCGCTCAGAGTCCACCACTGCTCCCTCAGAGTCCACCACTACTCCATGTGGCCGCTCAGAGTCCACCACTGCTCCATGTGGCCGCTCAGAGTCCACCACTGCTCCATGTGGCGCGGGACGATAGTACCCGAGCCAGGGCCGGTCTCGTTTCGTATGGACGCAACGGGAAAGCGTTCCAGGATGGGATGGCTCCATAAAGCCGAATCGACGCAGCTGCAGGCAGGATTTCAACCGAGGCAACGAGAAAAGGGTAGGCGTAGGAAAAGTCCCGGTTGGAGAAGTTCCCGTATGTTTCCGACAGCAGTACTGTAGCAGCCAGTCTGTACCGCGGAGTTCACTGGTTCATAGGTCCTGAGTTGTGAGTTATGGCCCGCTAGCAATCGTTTCCGCGGGGCCGCCGTCTGATGCCGGTGGTGGTCAGTAAAGGTCAGCAGAGGTCAGCGGAGATTCTCCAGGGTCAGTGTCCGCGGGCCGGCCCGAGACGTACCATCGACCACCGCCAATAGCCACCAACAATAGACAGGATCGCTCGGCCGGCCGGGACAGTTCCGCCGCCAGACGATCGCGCCCGCCAAGATATATTGGCTTCCGGAAAAGGCAAGTTCGCCAGCGGATATCGCGGAAAGCGCTCAGAGGAAAGAAGATCCGGCCCATGCTGTGAAACAACCTAATAACTTGGTGTCTGTTCTGAAAACACACTCCTGGCGTGAGCTATGCTTTTGCTTAGGCTTTGATAGTTTATATTTACTTACCGGGGAAATCAGTATTTAGAAGCGACCTCTGCGCTGTTTTGTGCTTAAAGACAGCATTGCAATAATAATTATAAATAACCTTATTCTCATAATAGCCGTTTTCACGAAAGATTATTGCGCTGAAAAGTTCCTGAAAGAATCTGAAGGGTTTTACACAACTTTTACATGCGATTTTTGGCTAGAAATATGCTACATAATTTTGTAATATGTTGGTAAGAATAAAATATGCTGACAAAATTGCGGTTTGTGGTAATAAGTATTGATAGAATCTTCCTGAAACTTTCAGGAAGATTCTATCAATACTTATCTTGCTTATTACCACAAACCGCAATTTTGTCAACATAGTGTATTCTTACCAACATATTACAAAATTATGTGGGACATGTCTAGCCAAAATTCGCATGTAAAAAAAAAAATCGGTGGCTGCACGTGTGAGTCGCGGTAACGTAAATTCATCTACCTGTATTGGAAAAAAGGTATTTTGATAATTATTGTATATATTCGGTAAGACGTATATGTTGGCTAGAAGCGCGTCTCTAGGTGAGGTAGGCATTGTGTGTATATGTATTCTATGTAAATGTGTATATATGCATAGAAGTATAGTATACATGTATATATGAGGTAGATAGGTATGTGGTATGCGCAGTTGTATTTGGTTTTACGTTGTATATAGTTCAGTTAAAAAAGTCGTTTTATATACCCAGACCCGACCAATGGGGTGGGGACAATTTTGTAATGTACCAATTTGTTGGGTTCATAAAAACAAAGATAATTTTTAATAATGTTTTTTTCATTATAAAAAATGCAAAATGAACTAAAAAATGATTAAGAACTAAAACAATTAAGCTCATGTCCTTGTAGTTGTGACGTCACGACCATAGTGAAAATCAAAAGTGCGTCACAAATCACGAGTGTCGTGATGTCACAAACAAAATCAAGAGTTATTAAAACAAAATATGAGAAGTTAAGAGGCAGTTTTAGGACAGAAAGCGGTCTAAGATGTGTGTGATCAGTATATTGAAAAATCGAGGAAAATATGCTGAATTTGTTATGCGTAAAAACCCACTACATGTCCCCCACCTCATTGATTGGCATGTTGCTGTGCGCAGCCTACTTGCATTTCTACCATCTTGGAAGTGCATGAGTGCCGAATGCAGGTTACTGGATATTTGAATATTTATGTTTTTGCTAACTGGTGACAAAAAATGTAAAATAATGCATTTATGGCTGATGAAGGCGCAAGCCGAAAGCTCCCTAATTTGACTTTGTCTTTAAAATATTTTTCGGCAATATGAGAATAAGGTTATTTACTATTATTATTATTGAAATGTCTTCAATTGTTCTCAAACAGTGCTAAAACAAATACTTAAAGACAACAGATTAAATAAAAAAAATCGATGTTACAATGATACACGAATTTCACTTCATTGCTATGTTAAAATCGATTACTTTCCCAGTACATATTATAAAGCAATAATAAAACCAGCGATCGAGGCGGAAGTAGAGCTAAACCTTGTCTGGTTAACCAGGACAGGTTAAATGCCGGACTTCGCGGCGGGTGACGAATAATGCGACAATACAGTCATGATGTAATCTGCACTATTTGTATCATGATTGTCTTTTCTTTGATCAGGGTCATGCTTCTTAGACTAAGGACATTTAACATCAAATGATGAAGCATGCATGTGACAGCGACGTGGGTGGTTCGGAATTCTTGACTTTGATCGCATTTCTACATTATTATATTTATATGGCTGGCTGCGAGGCATGTCTGGGTATTTCGGTGTCGCGATGATTTCCGTCTGCAGTCTCCTCAGTCAACATCCCGTCACACAACAGTCACATCAGCATTCATTTGTCTCCAACCACCCGCCGTATATGCTTCGTCGTCATTTTTAGAGCCCCTTTTCAGACGGGAGCTGGGCTTTGCTGTTTTCGCCGTCACATCGGTGTTTCTTTCTATGGCGTTCCGCAGCTGTCGTCCACAAACCGCCTCCCTGTAACCGACAAGCTGTCCCACGGGAATCAGAAGATGCTGGCCGGATGCCACCTCCATCCGGGGGACGCACAGTAGGAAGGAGATTACATCTGGCCACTGATGTCTAATCGGTCGCTGGACCGAAACGAGACGAGGCGGCACCGGACGGGGTCGATGGAAACCAGATGGAACCAGACGCGATCATACGGACCAGGTAAAAACCGACGGGACGGGGAAGACGGAACTGGGCGGGATTCGCCTGCTTCCGAATTACTGAAACCAGACAGAGCCACGCTGGATCAGACAGAATCAGATAGAAGCAAACAGCATCATGTCGACTCATATAGAAACAGACGGGATCAGCTGGGATCAGACTGGATCAGATCCGACCAGACAGAGATGTCCCGGTTCATGTGAATCCGTCAACACGGCCAATGTTGACATAGGCCGACCGGCTCAGGCAGTGTAGCCGGAGGCGAGTGTCTCCACCGCAGTCATCCTATCTCCGTGTGCCTCGTGCAGTGACTTATTTACGATGCTGCTGGTATTTTGTTTTCAGATTTTCTGGCCATCGCAGACGTGCTGAAGTCAAATTTACAGGCCGTGTTGAGACAATACGGTCGTGGATTGGCACTTGGCGGAAAATGGAACCTACAAACAAGGTTGTTGTCAACTGCCAGAGGCAGCCTGAGCTACCCAGGGTATTTGCTCGTCTCCTTTCTCAGGGAGGGTAAACATGTGTCAGCGGGCGCCGGAGATTACTGATAAACACTTATTCGGTAACTGAGCAACGTACGACGTAAGAAACTTGATAAAAACAGATGCGTCGAAGCTCTATGCTTAGTGGAGTCTTCCAGTACATGCCCATCAATACAAGTACAACTACTTCCCGGGATCCAGTTACGCCATAGTAGCTAATAGCCGAACTGCAAACGGGTCTCCAAAAGAGCAGGCTTACTCGGTAAAGTTCTCCGTCCCGAGTAACGACCATGGGTGTCTCACGCCCGTCGTCAGTTAATGACACGTCAGGCTCAGTAGAACGCTTCGTCAGATCCACTCGCCTTGGCAGCAACTCAGGCCCGGCTCGGCAGTCAGTAATTAACTTAGCTCGTCCGCCGCGGATGCAAGTGTCGCGTCCGGTATAAATCTCACCAGACTCCGCCCAGGTGAGGTCAAAGCTGCGAGGATGGAGTTCGGCTGTCGTACACGCTGTGCTTTCATGTTCAGTTTTCGTGTGTGGTAAAATATTGCCCAGTTCACTTGAAAGAACACTATTTGAGTTTAGTCTGATCGGGTCCAAAACATAGCTTATAGATAACAGGTTCGATGCAGCACAGCAAGTCTTCGGTGTTGCCCGCTAGTTGTCCGCTGCAATCTTCTGCGCTCTCGATATCAAATTAGCGACCGTGACAGCCTCATCGAAGATCGCTTCATGAACACCGGGTCGCCATCTCCCCCTACAGTCAGAGATCACCCTGGAGACGGCCGCAGTCAGAGCTCACCCTGGAGACGGCTGCAGTCAGAGCTCACCCCGGAGACGGCCGCAGTCAGAGCTCACCCTGGAGACGGCCCCAGTCAGAGCTCACCCTGGAAACGGCCGCAGTCAGAGCTCACCCTGGGCGGAGACGGCCGCAGTCAGAGCTCACCCTGGAGACGGCCGCAGTCAGAGCTCACCCTGGAGACGGCCGCAGTCAGAGCTCACCCTGGGCCGAGACGGCCACAGTCAGAGCTCACCCTGGAGACGGCCCCAGTCAGAGCTCACCCTGGGCGGAGACGGCCGCAGTCAGAGCTCAAACTGGGCGGAGACGGCCGCAGTCAGAGCTCACCCTGGAGACGGCCGCAGTCAGAGCTCACCCTGGAGACGGACGCAGTCAGAGCTCACCCTGGAGACGGCCGCAGTCAGAGCTCACCCTGGGCCGAGACGGCCACAGTCAGAGCTCACCCTGGAGACGGCCCCAGTCAGAGCTCACCCTGGGCGGAGACGGCCCCAGTCAGAGCTCACCCTGGAGACGGCCGCCGTCAGAGCTCACCCCGGAGACGGCCGCAGTCAGAGCTCACCCTGGGCGGAGACGGCCGCAGTCAGAGCTCACCCTGGAGACGGCCGCAGTCAGAGCTCACCCTGGGCGGAGACGGCCGCAGTCAGAGCTCACCCTGGAGACGGCCGCAGTCAGAGCTCACCCTGGAGACGGCCGCAGTCAGAGCTCACCCTGGAGACATCCGCAGTCAGAGCTCACCCTGGGCGGAGACGGCCGCATTCAAGGCTCACCCTGGAGACGGCCGCAGTCAGAGCTCACCCTGGGCGGAGACGGCCGCAGTCAGAGCTCACCCTGGGCGGAAACGGCCGCAGTCAGAGCTCACCCTGGAGACGGCCGCAGTCAGAGCTCACCCTGGAGACGGCCGCAGTCAGAGCTCACCCTGGAGACGGCCGCAGTCAGAGCTCACCCTGGAGACGGCCGCAGTCAGAGCTCACCCTGGAGACGGCCGCAGTCAGAGCTCACCCTGGAGACGGCCGCAGTCAGAGCTCACCCTGGAGACGGACGCAGTCAGACCTCACACTGGAGACGGCAGCAGTCAGAGCTCACCCTGGAGACGGCCGCAGTCAGAGCTCACCCTGGGCGGAGACGGCCGCAGTCAGAGCTCACCCTGGAGACGGCCGCAGTCAGAGCTCACCCTGGAGACGGACGCAGTCAGAGCTCACCCTGGAGACGGACGCAGTCAGAGGTCACCCTGGAGACGGCCGCAGTCAGAGCTCACCCTGGGCGGAGACGGCCGCAGTCAGAGCTCACCCTGGATACGGCCGCAGTCAGAGCTCACCCTGGGCGGAGACGGCCGCAGTCAGAGCTCACCCTGGGCGGAGACGGCCGCAGTCAGAGCTCACCCTGGGCGGAGACGGCCGCAGTCAGAACTCACCCTGGGCGGAGACGGCCACAGTCAGAGCTCACCCTGTGCGGAGACGGCCGCAGTCAGAGCTCACATTGGAGACGGCCGCAGTCAGAGCTCACCCTGGAGACGGCCCCAGTCAGAGCTCACCCTGGGCGGAGACGACCGCAGTCAGAGCTCACTCTGGAGACGGCCGCAGTCAGAGCTCACCCTGGAGACGGCCGCAGTCAGAGCTCACCCTGGGCGGAGACGGCCCCAGTCAGAGCTCACCCTGGAGACGGCCCCAGTCAGAGCTCACCCTGGAGACGGTCCCAGTCAGAGCTCACCCTGGGCGGAGACGGCCGCAGTCAGAGCTCACCCTGGGCGGAGACGGCCGCAGTCAGAGCTCACCCTGGAGACGGCCGCAGTCAGAGCTCACCCTGGAGACGGCCGCAGTCAGAGCTCACCCTGGAGACGGACGCAGTCAGAGCTCACCCTGGAGACGGCCGCAGTCAGAGCTCACCCTGGAGACGGCCGCAGTCAGAGCTCACCCTGGGCGGAGATGGCCGCAGTCAGAGCTCACCTTGGAGACGGCCGCAGTCAGAGCTCACCCTGGAGACGGCCGCAGTCAGAGCTCACCCTGGGCGGAGACGGCCGCAGTCAGAGCTCACCCTGGGCGGAGACGGCCGCAGTCAGAGCTCACCCTGGAGACGGCCGCAGTCAGAGCTCACCCTGTGCGGAGACGGCCGCAGTCAGAGCTCACCCTGGGCGGAGATGGCCACAGTCAGAGCTCACCCTGGAGACGGCCGCAGTCAGAGCTCACCCTGGAGACGGACGCAGTCAGAACTCACCCTGGGCGGAGATGGCCACAGTCAGAGCTCACCCTGGAGACGTCCGCAGTCAGAGCTCACCCTGGGCGGAGACGGCCGCAGTCAGAGCTCACCCTGGGCGGAGACGGCCGCAGTCAGAGCTCACCCTGGAGACGGCCGCAGTCAGAGCTCACCCTGGAGACGGCCGCAGTCAGAGCTCACCCTGGAGACGGACGCAGTCAGAGCTCACCCTGGAGACGGCCGCAGTCAGAGCTCACCCTGGAGACGGCCGCAGTCAGAGCTCACCCTGGGCGGAAATGGCCGCAGTCAGAGCTCATCCTGGAGACGGCCGCAGTCAGAGCTCACCCTGGAGACGGCCCCAGTCAGAGCTCACCCTGGAGACGGCCGCAGTCAGAGCTTACCCTGGAGACGGCCGCAGTCAGAGCTCACCCTGGGCGGAGATGGCCGCAGTCAGAGCTCACCCTGGAGACGGCCGCAGTCAGAGCTCACCCTGGAGACGGTCGCAGTCAGAGCTCACCCTGGGCGGAGACGGCCGCAGTCAGAGCTCACCCTGGGCGGAGACGGCCGCAGTCAGAGCTCACCCTGGAGACGGCCGCAGTCAGAGCTCACCCTGGAGACGGCTGCAGTCAGAGCTCACCCTGGAGACGGACGCAGTCAGAGCTCACCCTGGAGACGGCCGCAGTCAGAGCTCACCCTGGAGACGGCCGCAGCCAGAGCTCACCCTGGGCGGAGATGGCCGCAGTCAGAGCTCACCCTGGAGACGGCTGCAGTCAGAGCTCACCCTGGAGACGGACGCAGTCAGAGCTCACCCTGGAGACGGACGCAGTCAGAGCTCACCCTGGAGACGGCCGCAGTCAGAGCTCACCCTGGGCGGAGACAGCCGCAGTCAGAGCTCACCCTGGGCGGAAATGGCCGCAGTCAGAGCTCACCCTGGAGACGGCTGCAGTCAGAGCTCACCCTGGAGACGGACGCAGTCAGAGCTCACCCTGGAGACGGACGCAGTCAGAACTCACCCTGGGCGGATACAGCCGCAGTCAGAGCTCACCCTGGGCGGAGATGGCCGCAGTCAGAGCTCACCCTGGAGACGGCTGCAGTCAGAGCTCACCCTGGAGACGGACGCAGTCAGAGCTCACCCTGGAGATGGACGCAGTCAGAGCTCACCCTGGAGACGGCCGCAGTCAGAGCTCACCCTGGGCGGAGACGACCGCAGTCAGAGCTCACTCTGGAGACGGCCGCAGTCAGAGCTCACCCTGGGCGGAGACGGCCCCAGTCAGAGCTCACCCTGGAGACGGCCGCAGTCAGAGCTCACCCTGGGCGGAGACGGCCCCAGTCAGAGCTCACCCTGGAGACGGCCCCAGTCAGAGCTCACCCTGGAGACGGCCCCAGTCAGAGCTCACCCTGGGCGGAGACGGCCGCAGTCAGAGCTCACCCTGGAGACGGACGCAGTCAGAGCTCACCCTGGGCGGAGACGGCCCCAGTCAGAGCTCACCCTGGAGACGGCCGCAGTCAGAGCCCACCCTGGAGACGGCCGCAGTCAGAGCTCACCCTGGAGACGGACGCAGTCAGAGCTCACCCTGGAGACGGCCGCAGTCAGAGCTCACCCTGGAGACGGCCGCAGTCAGAGCTCACCCTGGAGACGGCTGCAGTCAGAGCTTACCCTGGGCGTAAATGGCCGCAGTCAGAGCTCATCCTGGAGACGGCCGCAGTCAGAGCTCACCCTGGAGACGGCCGCAGTCAGAGCTCACCCTGGGCGGAGACGGCCGCAGTCAGAGCTCACTCTGGAGACGGCCGCAGTCAGAGCTCACCCTGGAGACGGCCGCAGTCAGAGCTCACCCTGGAGACGGACGCAGTCAGAGCTCACCCTGGAGACGGCCGCAGTCAGAGCTCACCCTGGAGACGGCCGCAGTCAGAGCTCACCCTGGGCGGAGATGGCCGCAGTCAGAGCTCACCCTGGAGACGGCCGCAGTCAGAGCTCACCCTGGAGACGGCCGCAGTCAGAGCTCACCCTGGGCGGAGACGGCCGCAGTCAGAGCTCACCCTGGGCGGAGACGGCCGCAGTCAGAGCTCACCCTGGAGACGGCCGCAGTCAGAGCTCACCCTGTGCGGAGACGGCCGCAGTCAGAGCTCACCCTGGGCGGAGATGGCCACAGTCAGAGCTCACCCTGGAGACGGCCGCAGTCAGAGCTCACCCTGGAGACGGACGCAGTCAGAGCTCACCCTGGGCGGAGATGGCCACAGTCAGAGCTCACCCTGGAGACGTCCGCAGTCAGAGCTCACCCTGGAGACGGCCGCAGTCAGAGCTCACCCTGGAGACGGCCGCAGTCAGAGCTCACCCTGGAGACGGCTGCAGTCAGAGCTCACCCTGGAGACGGACGCAGTCAGAGCTCACCCTGGGGACGGCCGCAGTCAGAGCTCACCCTGGAGACGGCCGCAGTCAGAGCTCACCCTGGGCGGAGATGGCCGCAGTCAGAGCTCACCCTGGAGACGGCTGCAGTCAGAGCTCACCCTGGAGACGGACGCAGTCAGAGCTCACCCTGGAGACGGACGCAGTCAGAGCTCACCCTGGAGACGGCCGCAGTCAGAGCTCACCCTGGGCGGAGACAGCCGCAGTCAGAGCTCACCCTGGGCGGAGATGGCCGCAGTCAGAGCTCACCCTGGAGACGGCTGCAGTCAGAGCTCACCCTGGAGACGGACGCAGTCAGAGCTCACCCTGGAGACGGACGCAGTCAGAGCTCACCCTGGGCGGAGACAGCCGCAGTCAGAGCTCACCCTGGGCGGAGATGGCCGCAGTCAGAGCTCACCCTGGAGACGGCTGCAGTCAGAGCTCACCCTGGAGACGGACGCAGTCAGAGCTCACCCTGGAGACGGACGCAGTCAGAGCTCACCCTGGAGACGGCCGCAGTCAGAGCTCACCCTGGAGACGGACGCAGTCAGAGCTCACCCTGGAGACGGCCGCAGTCAGAGCTCACCCTGGGCGGAGACAGCCGCAGTCAGAGCTCACCCTGGGCGGAGATGGCCGCAGTCAGAGCTTACCCTGGAGACGGCTGCAGTCAGAGCTCACCCTGGAGACGGACGCAGTCAGAGCTCACTCTGGAGACGGCCGCAGTCAGAGCTCACTCTGGAGACGGCCGCAGTCAGAGCTCACCCTGGGCGGAGACGGCCCCAGTCAGAGCTCACCCTGGAGACGGCCGCAGTCAGAGCTCACCCTGGGCGGAGACGGCCCCAGTCAGAGCTCACCCTGGAGACGGCCCCAGTCAGAGCTCACCCTGGAGACGGCCCCAGTCAGAGCTCACCCTGGGCGAAGACGGCCGCAGTCAGAGCTCACCCTGGGCGGAGACGGCCGCAGTCAGAGCTCACCCTGGAGACGGCCGCAGTCAGAGCTCACCCTGGAGACGGCCGCAGTCAGAGCTCACCCTGGAGACGGACGCAGTCAGAGCTCACCCTGGAGACGGCCGCAGTCAGAGCTCACCCTGGAGACGGCCGCAGTCAGAGCTCACCCTGGGCGGAAATGGCCGCAGTCAGAGCTCATCCTGGAGACGGCCGCAGTCAGAGCTCACCCTGGAGACGGCCGCAGTCAGAGCTCACTCTGGGCGGAGACGGCCGCAGTCAGAGCTCACCCTGGAGACGGACGCAGTCAGAGCTCACCCTGGAGACGGCCGCAGTCAGAGCTCACCCTGGGCGGAGACGGACGCAGTCAGAGCTCACCCTGGAGACGGCCGCAGTCAGAGCTCACCCTGGGCGGAGACAGCCGCAGTCAGAGCTCACCCTGGGCGGAGACGGCCGCAGTCAGAGCTCACCCTGGGCGGAGACAGCCAGCGCTCACCCTGGAGACGGCCGCAGTCAGAGCTCACCCTGGAGACGGCCGCAGTCAGAGCTCACCCTGGAGACGGCCGCAGTCAGAGCTCACCCTGGAGACGGCCGCAGTCAGGGCTCACCCTGGGCGGAGACGGCCCCAGTCAGAGCTCACTCTGGAGACGGCCGCAGTCAGAGCTCACCCTGGGCGGAGACAGCCGCAGTCAGAGCTCACCCTGGGCGGAGACAGCCAGCGCCGTGTGAGTCGGGTAGCGGTCCACCAGACGGCGCACCGTGTCAATCTGCTCCAGCGCTATCTGCACCGCGTCCAGGTACTGCGCCCCGCACGGCACGTATATACTCCAGAACTGAAACAGGCACACAAAACGTCTGCGTGAGCTATACATGGCACGTATGTCGTATATATTCCAGGTCTGCAACAGATAAACATGTTTGCGTGAGCTATGCATGACGCCTACATGGTCTAGAAGCGAAACAGGCACAACATGTCTGCGAGGTCTACATGACATGTATACACTCCAGAACTGAAATGCAGACAACATGTATATGAGGTCTAAATGGCGCATATATATTTCAGAACTGAAACACAGCAAGCAAAATATTGAGCTATGTATAGTTCAATGTCGTTTTTATTGTTGCATATACCATCGCTATTGTCTCATATCGCATGACTCTAATTGGTAAACAGCAAAATATAAAGGATTGAGTTCACTCAGCATAGTTAGTCCGTGAAGTTAACGACTTATTCAGCGACTTATTCAGCGACGGATTCAAATTTGGCCCAAACCTCGGCCCATAGTCAATTCTGGTACGCTGATTCATGAATATGACTTTCATTTTGCTGTTCAATGTCATCTTCAAGGTCAAATTCGAGGTCAAAGAACGGGGTACCGCATAACCTCCCGAATTTGTTGCCGGATCCTCCCAAAAATGGTCCCATATGATAGACATGGTCCATATCTAACGTCCGTCACCGTGAACTGATCCGTGACTATTGACCTTGGAGGTCAAATTCGAGGTCAAAGGACGAGGTACCGCATAACGTCCTGAAATTATTGAGAGATCCTTCCAAAAGTGGTCCCAGATGATATATAGGGTCCATATCTAATGTCCGTCACCGTGACCTGACCCGTGACCTTTGACTTTGGAGGTCAAATTTGAGGTCAAAAGACGGGGTGCCGTATAACGTCCTGAATTTATTACCGGATCCTTCCAAAAGTGGTCCTATATGATAGACAGGGCCCATATTTAGCGTCCATCACCGTGACCTGACCCATTGACCTTTGACCTTGGAGGTCAAATTCAAAGTCAAATGACGCGGT
>JAXIVJ010016132.1:0-27500 GCA_036785665.1 Chirona hameri
CCAACTGATGATACCGATATCCCGTGACGCGCAGTCACGTGACCGGCGCAGCTGCCACCGGCGTCACGTCACGTGCGCTGCAGGACGGTGAGGCGCGTTATCTGAGGCAGGATACAGCCGTCTGCACTGCTGTGTGTGTATGGGGGGGGGGGTGGTGTGTGACGGTTAGGGTCACACGCAGCCACACCCTCGAGACGCGTCTCCGCCGCCGCACCTTCGACGTGGGTAGTACCTCCGCCTGGGACTAAGCGGGGCGCAGCTGTGGTGTTTGTGAATGTTGGAATGTCCTGTGGAGCTGCCGGCTGTAGGACGGTGTTGTGTATCTGACGACTGTAGGACGGTCCTGTGGAACTGACGATTGTAGGACGGTCCTGTGGAACTGACGAGCGTAGGACGGTCCGCAGACGAGCTCAATGGTGTGGTCATCGGCCGTGCTACTCCGATGGACAGAGGAGATTCTTATTTCATGCTTGCTTATAATCACTGAGGACCAATATACTAATTTTGGGACCAGCGTAGCCCAGCTAGAATGTGATTATTGAATAGTTTGTCTATATCCATGAAATAATTTTTGCAGAAGAGTCCTTTGGTGTCGACTGTCGACAGTTAGATTGACTAAGGGAAAATGCTGACTGGACCCTCAACGAATAGCGTCGACATTAGGTCTAGCTTCTGGTTTGACCGCGACGCCTGGATCGGGATCAGGCATTTAGCCTGGCACTGAACACAACACAGGACTCCAGAGAAATGTTATAATACATAAAGGAACAGTCGCTGGTCGATCTATACTAAGACTTCGCCTATGGCCGCGCACATCCAGACATGAAGCGGCTGCAAACGTCGTCAGGACGGTTGTTCCTGCCCACAGTGTTGACCGGCATCAGGGAGGCGTCCTCGATGTACTGCAGCTGGTCACAGTGGTTGTCCGGGTCGGTCGTGGCTGCGGGCAGGACGACAACGGCGTCATCCCACCAGCAGCGTATTAGACAAACACGGTATACATATTTATCCACTCGTAGAAATGCACTCGTAGCGATGCTTTATGGCTTGACACATTTTCGCGACATAGCAATCATATCCTATGCGCTATTTATTCTTCTTAACAGTATACAGAGACCTATGAAAAATAAACTTATTCCAGTAATGGCGCTGAAGAGTTATGCTCATCTGCCTTATGGTTTCCTCGGAACTGGTGGTGGCAGTGGAATTGAGCTCACCCATTGCGAACGAGACGATCTGTCGGCCTGGTAGTTGCGGTAGGTTTCCCGATTAACACAGTCCTCCTCAGAGCAGAATCCACAGAAGTGCGTATCCTGTACAATACCAGAGACAAATCGGTCAATTAGTGTGCGCCAGACGGCCATCAGAAGTGGATATCCTGTACAATAGCAGAGACAAATCGGTCAATTAGTGTGCGCCAGACGGCCATCAGAAGTGGATATCCTGTACAATACCAGAGACAAATCAGTCAATTAGTGTGCGCCAGACGGCCATCAGAAGTGGATATCCTGTACAATAGCAGAGACAACTCGGTCAATTAGTGTGCGCCAGACGGCCATCAGAAGTGGATATCCTGTACAATACCAGAGACAACTCGGTCAATTAGTGTGCGCCAGACGGCCATCAGAAGTGGATATCCTGTACAATAGCAGAGACAAATCGGTCAATTAGTGTGCGCCAGACGGCCATCAGAAGTGGATATCCTGTACAATACCAGAGACAAATCGGTCAATTAGTGTGCGCCAGACGGCCATCAGAAGTGGATATCCTGTACAATAGCAGAGACAACTCGGTCAATTAGTGTGCGCCAGACGGCCATCAGAAGTGGATATCCTGTACAATAGCAGAGACAACTCGGTCAATTAGTGTGCGCCAGACGGCCATCAGAAGTGGATATCCTGTACAATACCAGAGACAACTCGGTCAATTAGTGTGCGCCAGACGGCCATCAGAAGTGGATATCCTGTACAATACCAGAGACAACTCGGTCAATTAGTGTGCGCCAGACGGCCATCAGAAGTCGGTATCCTGTACAATAGCAGAGACAACCAGTGCCGGATCTAGGTTTCGAGTTTGGGGAGTGGGGGGGGGGGGGGGGGGGCAAAAATTTCGTGCCGTTTCGTCAGCGAAAAATTGTTGACCGGGGGGGGGGGGGGGGAGTGGCGTCGGGTCGTTAGCGCAAACATTCTTTGAGCGGGGGGGGGGGGGGGGGGGGGTAGCGTCGGGTCGTCAGCGCGAAACAGGGAAGGGGGGGGGGGGGGAGGGGGGTCAGATCGTCAGCATGAAAGAGTCGTTGAGCGGGAGAGAGGCATCATTTGTATCACGCCTTCCCGGAGCAAAACTCACTACCTCCCGGAACGGTTTGGGGCGGGGACAAAAACACCGTTTGCCTACCGATTTTTCGTTGGAGGGGGGGGGGGGGGGGGGGGGGAGGGGGGCAATTGGGGCATTCCAATCAGTTCGACCAAAATATCTTGAAATAACACCCTACATCTCATATTTCGATAGAACTACGTGGTGGAGGTTATCTGGGCTGTAGATTCCCGCTGTGAACTTTTTAGCCCCGTCCGTCAAATAGTTTTCCAGTTACAGCCTCGGGCAACTTTGTAATGTCAAGCAAAACTCTAATTTTCAGCGGGGCAATATCTCCCATCTAAACCATGCGAGTCATATAATGCTGTATATCATCAGAATGAACAGTAACACTATATTATTATGATGTAATCATTTTGGGAAAATTCGAAAATTTGGGAATTTCAACGCGTTAACTCAGGTTAAATCACGTGATTTTGTAATGAGGCCATTTCAAATTCGGAATTTTGTCCATGCCAGAATCGACATCTATACATAAGCCTTCCATGTTAAAAAATTGTGATAGTTTTCCCTCTAAATATTTTATTTATATTTTTGTATTTTGAGAAGTCTTGGTCACCAGCACAGCACGTATTTGGTAATAACTTTGCATGTAATTGTGCTAGAGAGCTCAAATAAAGGGAATTATGGTTATCTCGTCGACCTGCTTTCAATGATATATAACATCAGCCTTGTAGTCGCTCTGTGACCTCAAGGTCACGTGACCAGAGGCCACGTGACCCGGGGAAGCCCACCTCAGATCAACATAACATAACATCCTATTTCTCGTATTTCGATTGAACTAAGTGTCAGGGGTCATCGGGGCCGTAGATTTACGCTGTACAATTTTCAGCCCCGTCCACCGCACGGTTTTCGAGTTATAGCCTCAGGCATCTCTTTAATGTCGTTCAAAGCTTTAATTTTCTTCGGGCGATATCTCCCATATACATAATTCGAATTATATAAACCACAGATCAAGAATTTGAATACAAAAAAAAATAGATTCTTATTTTAGAGCCGAAATTTGAAACACTGTTAAGCTGATACACTTTCATGTCTCGGCTCGTGAAAATGCGAGTCCAGCACCGTCGTTCACTGCTGTGCTTAAAGGTAAGTTTCACCTTTCTGAAAGTTGTCAAATATACGCTGGTTGTAATATAAAATATGAAGTAAGTGCTGCTGAAAACGATGGTGATATTTTTTTCACTCGAAAAGTCACTTAACTTTATACAAATTAAGTTTTTAAATTTGGGGTGAAAGACGTAATTATTGAGCTATATACCGCCGCTGATTGGCTGACAAAGTGGGATTGGCTGAAAAAAGTGGCTGTCAGCCAATCAGCGGCTGCACCAGCCTGGAGTCATTTTGCAAATGGGAAATTAAATTGCTTAAAAACGGTTAAGTTTTTGGAAAAATGACCTTAGTAATTTAGACATTTCAATACCGACCCAATATAATGGCTATCTCAGTTTAAAACTATTACAAAGGTGAAACATTCCCTTTAAAATAAGAGGCCGAATATTTCGTGTCAAATCCAGATCTCCTGTTATCTGTGTATAAACCTATGTATCATCGGAATAGCCATTAACAACAAATTAATTTAATGTAATCTTTTTTTGAGAACTCGAATGGAAAAGTGTCGAAATTTTGGCATGTGACCTCAGGTCAGGTCACATGATTTCGTTATGTTCTCAGTTAAAATTCGTGATTTGTTTTAGGTGAAATAGGAGGGTGCAGGCCCTTTGAATCAGGCGACAACCTATTCCGCTCAGTGATCGAGATCACGTGATGACATAATTCAATATTTCGCCGATAGAGGCGTCTATGGGTCCTCAAGACAAATTTCATCATCCCTATTTCCAGACTGAGAATGTTATAAAAATAGCTAAAAGGGTTTTCAAGAGATAATAAAATGCTCATCTTTGCCAAATAAAGCGATAATTCCAGCAAATTATATATTGTATAATCAAGCCAGGTCATTTGGGAAATCAACCTCAAGGTCACGGATTGACCTGCTGAAGTTATGCTATGCATAATTGAATGCAGCTCAACGAGACACATATAATACCGTTGAGTTAAGCTCTCTAGCACACTTGTGTGCGAAGTTATTACCAAAGGTGATCATGATTTCTCCAAATAAAAAATATAAATAAAATATTTAGAGGAAAAACCGATGTCCAATTTTCTTACCATCGAAGGCCAGTGTATCGAATTCGATTCTGGCAACAAAACAAAATCCGCTTAAATGGCCATATAAAATGACGTGATCTGAGGTGATCACGTGATCATATTACAAATCACGTGATCTAATCACATGTAAAAATTCAAAAATTTCCGTAGTTTCGAAAAATAATTTGTATCACATTAATATATTGTTCCTGACAATTCTGATGATATATAGGTTTATATGATTCGCATGATTTAGATGGGAGATATTGCTCTCTGAAAATTAGAGTTTTGCACGACAACGAAGTTGCCCAAGGCTGTAACTCGAAAACCGTTTGACG
Source organism: Chirona hameri (assembly GCA_036785665.1). Classification (NCBI taxonomy): domain Eukaryota; kingdom Metazoa; phylum Arthropoda; class Thecostraca; order Balanomorpha; family Balanidae; genus Chirona; species Chirona hameri. The sequence continues at coordinate 4,860 of JAXIVJ010016132.1, forward strand.
GACGGAGCTGACAATTTCATGTGAATCTACGGCCCAGATAACATGGACCAAAATAAAATGCTTCACTGCAACAATAGAGCTGCTAGACATGAAACATTTCAGTATGTATTGTCTGAAAATGATGCTGAAAACAAATACAAATAACCATTTTACTCAGATTCAAGATGTTTCGGGATTTTCAAGTCGGGATTTTGTGTTTTTATTAGGGGGAGGGGGGGGGGGGGGGGGGGGGGGGGGGGGGGGGGAGCAAAAAAATACGTTTGCCTACCGATTTGTCGTTTGGGGGACAATTGCCATTTTACCCAACCGTAAATCCGCCACTGGAGACAACTCGGTCCATTAGTACGCGCCCGACTGTCATGCGTTGTTATTGGATACAACATTAACAAATGCTTATAACCTCTACAAACTTATTTTTGTTGAAGTAAGCTCGACCTGTGATATCAATGAAGTCAATGAAGTAGTGAAGTAGCAGCACTACAAGGTAATCAATGTGAAAAACACAGAAACCGCAACGCCAATCCAGTGCTATGCTCTTTGCCGGTTGGTGTCGTCTGCCTCGGCACATGTCCCTCTGTGGGCGCCCACAGCGTCTTGTCACGTGTCATGTCACATGTGCAGCCGCTGGAGCCCATTAGGGAGTCAGTGATCTGAGTCCAGTGACATCAGTTCTGACAAGGGATCTCCGATCTACATGCACAGACCAGAGTCCAGTACGATTCACTCACCCTGATCAGCGCCCAGAACTCGTCGTCAAGGAAGTCTCCGTGGCCGAACTGGGTGGCGTTGACCTGCCAGCGCGGCGCGTAGAAGGCGTTGTAGAATCTGTCGTTGCTCAGGTCCGCCGGGGCACAGGCCGGGAACAGCGCAGCACCTGCCGAGCGATGGAAACGTCAGACATGACATAATCATATCATGAAGCGCCTGCAGCTCCTTTCTGTGATAAACTACACAAATCGTCATCTGGCTACTCTGGCTCAACTGGGATGGATACAACGCTGGCTGGTTTCCGCGGATCTTAATACTGACATGTTTTAAACATATGTCCATTCAACTGGAATGGCCTCTTAACGTATGCTTCTTCAAATCCAGTTGTTCGACTTTATTTTTTCAATACAAAATTATAAATGATAAACAAACGAAAACCAACTTTCAAAGAAAGTTGTTATCGCTACGAAAAAGCGCGATGACGCGTGCGAGCGACAGATGTAGGTATCCTCCCCCGCCGCGACGACGTCAAGTCAGCCGACCGTGTAACTCCCGTGTACAGTCCGCTGGGTCTTATCGACTCATTAACCACCGCCTTATGACTCATTAACCACCGCCTTATGACTCAGTTACCATCGACCGGCATCAAACTCAGCGTGACAGACACTAATACTCAAGGCGTTGGCCGTCACATCGAACCTCCGCGACGCTGCCACGGGGACCGCCGCCGCCATGCACCGGCACAGTGGCGTCCGGCCCATCGACCACAGACGGCTGCATGTGGACTACGGAATAATGTAACACCCGCCGCCGCAATTACACCTGAGTCGCCGGCCAGTCCCTGCAGATTGTGTAGTTACGGCCGGTCAGCAGCCGGTGCTATATGCAAATAACCCTGCAACTGCCGTGTCTGGGTCAGCGGTCTAAGTCATGCTGTCTGGGTGTTTTGTATGCCAGTATCGTCATAAAGTATGTTGTACGCTCCACGGCCATGGCATTTGTCTTCGTCTTGAGTCTCCCTTGCAGTGTTGAATACTTGATTCCCCATCTGTGCCTTGCCTATAGCATTATGACAAGTCCACTGGAAGACTTATCACCCTTTACCCCAGCACTGCTAGCATGCTTACTACCCTTTACATGCGGACCCTTGTCGGACCCGCTTTTATCGTCTCTCACCTTGAACTCCTGCATGTCATGACCGCCGTCCGATTTTGGCTCAAACTCAACCCCTAACCTTTCTGAGTCCAGTCCCTCGCCCCGAACCCCTGGTAGTGACATGACCTCTCTTCCCGGACGATGCTGTCTCAAACCCTGACATATGTCTGCGTCCAGTTCATCGTCCTGAACCCTTGCCAGTATCCTGGCCCCAGCCGGTGTTGTATCAAACCCTGACCTCTGTCAGTGTCCAGTGCCTCATCCTGAGTCCCTGGTGGTGGCATGACTCCCTCCCCATCCGCTGTTATCTCAAATCCTGACCTTTCTCTGAGTCAAGTCCTGCGGTCAGCACCAGCGCGGGCAGGGTGAAGTTAACCCTATGTGGGGGGTGGATGCAGTACTCGTTGATGATGCCGAACGGATCATACCCGTCCACGGGACTCATCAGCAGCAGGCTCTTGATGCTGGTCTCCTGCTCACAGAAGCCCTCTAGGTAGCTGACAGCCACGTGAGAGCCGGCAGAGTGGGCCATGAGCATGGTGCGCTGAAATCAGACAACCCACGCGTGACAGTGTGGGCCATGAGCATGGTGCGCTGAAATCAGACAACCCACGCGTGACAGTGTGGGCCATGAGCATGGTGCGCTGAAATCAGACAACCCACGCGTGACAGTGTAGGCCATGAGCATGGTGCGCTGAAATCCGACAACCCACGCGTGACAGTGTGGTCCATGAGCATGGTGCGCTGAAATCAGACAACCCTCGCGTGACAGTGTGGGCCATGAGCATGGTGCGCTGAAATCAGACAACCCACGCGTGGCAGTGTGGGCCATGAGCATGGTGCGCTGAAATCAGACAACCCACGCGTGACAGTGTGGGCCATGAGCATGGTGCGCTGAAATCAGACAACCCACGCGTGACAGTGTGGTCCATGAGCATGGTGCGCTGAAATCAGACAACCCTCGCGTGACAGTGTGGGCCATGAGCATGGTGCGCTGAAATCAGACAACCCACGCGTGGCAGTGTGGGCCATGAGCATGGTGCGCTGAAATCAGACAACCCACGCGTGACAGTGTGGGCCATGAGCATGGTGTGCTGAAATCAGACAACCCACGCGTGACAGTGTGGTCCATGAGCATGGTGCGCTGAAATCAGACAACCCACGCGTGACAGTGTAGGCTCGATCGAACTCGGTCGATCGAACGACTTAGTTCCAGCCACCAGGGCTCTTCATCACCGTTTCTAGTGTAGGTCAATATGACTTTCAGTTGTCTCGTGCGATTATTTTAAGCCTCACGAAGCTAAAGCTCAATTGAACTACATTGACCTAAAAGAGTGGATGCATACGTTGTTCTTGGTTAAATTTATCAAGTGCATTTGATTACAAACCATTATTTTTTTCCTCCAATTTATAAGAAGGCTTGAAATGCAAGGTATGACGAATATCCGGGAGACGCAAGCACATTTCCACGACAATTTGGAGAACTACAGCAGCACATTTTCAGATCCAAGTAAAACTTTTCGAAGCGTGGCCTCGATAGACGCTCATATTCGCTTTAATGTCAGTGTTCAAATGAGCAACTGCATATGCATGTGCGTGAACGTGCGTGCACAAGTGGTGGAAATGTATGCATCAGGACTCTTGGGTGCATACACACGAAGTAAAGGTCCGGGAGCAGCAGATGTTGACTTTATTAGGTCCGAGAGCAGAAGTTGGTGTCACAAATCTGTCACTTTTACGTTTTAGGGCAACAGCCGTGCATGTCCCATTGTCATTCGACCCTGTGTGCTTACATTCTATTAGCTATTGCAGCATTACCTTTGTTCTACTTGTTTTCGATTTAAGGAGCTGCAACATACTTTGAGTGCTAAATTGCATGATTGAGCGACTGTGCACGAGTGATCCTATACAAAAAGATTGTGGAGAGTATGTATGTACCAGTGCATCCTTTTCTGTTATCATTTATTTATATTTATTTGCAGGCAGCATGTTAAGTGTCGTGTTTTACTATACAGTAGTGATGTAATTTTACATTCTATCGGATGAGTGTGCTTCTCTTATTGTCGCCGGTCAAAACAGTTCGCTGGCAGTGGATTTGTCAGGAAGTTCGTGACGAGAGATAATATAGTTTGGGGAAGTTGTTACGAGTCAGGTAGGCACACCAACTTTTTAACATTTCTGCCGATGACCATGATTTGGGAAGTACGAATGTGAACTCCCACGCCGTTTTTGCTTGACGAAGTCCTTAATGTGTGATAATGAAAAATCGGACATTCTCTCTTAAATATAAAAATACAATTAACGGACATATAGTGGTAATGTACAATATGAACAAATTATTATAGCAATAAGTTTTGTCAAGTCTAATGAGGACGCATAGATTAGGTACACATTAAAAAGGCTGGGCCACAGTTAGTACGCGGCGGCGAAATAGCTCCCCTGCCTTTTGTTGATCGTTCTTTAAGTGATACGGCCTAATGCTGCTAGAACAATGACTTCTATAACAAAATGGCAAACAATACTGATATATTCCATTTTCTAGGCAGGTGAAGCTGCAAACTAAGTAGCCATGATACAGCCCCGATAACCAAGTGCGAAGTGACAGCAGAAGCAGAAACCTTGCCACTCGATCCTGTGGTCTGTGCTGCCCCCATACCTCGAAGTCGGGCACCAGTCCGGGGAAGTCGTTCTGGTTGACGTAGTCGGTCAGGTAGGTGTGTATCCAGGCCATGACGTCCGCGAGCTTGAGGGCTCGCTCATTCGGCCCTCCATCCTCAGTCAGTGACCAGGGCGTGATCACGACGAAGCCATGTGAAGTGATACGCTCCAGCATCACGTTCTGTATCTCCGCCGGTACGGTGTCTGGAGAGAACAAGGAAAGGTCAGCGAGATTCGTAGCGGCTCAAGCTTAAGTTATTGGAAATAGATATGCGCCATGACATGAACCAGTTGTCTTTAAAGTTGGGTGAAGTGCAATATTTACGCAGCAGTTGAGTTCACTTGAACAACACAATTGGAGAGGGAATGACAAGACATTCAACACAATATCACAACTGCGAGACTGCCAATAAATGCATGACAGCATAAATGTTGAAGATAAAAATACAATTAACGGACAGCCATAGATCTGGCAAGCTCTTAACATAAAACCATATTGTGTTATCCAATCTTTTCATAGCGGGAATCATACTGCGATCGACATTTTAAAGAAAACACACTTGTAACGTTCACCTCTGTTGGTACCCACCTTGGAACTCCGTGAGGAAGATGATAACGGGGAAGGTGCCGGACTCGTCGGGTGCGTATATACTGATGTCTGTCGGCAGGTCGGGCTGCGTTTTGGCCCCCAACAGCAAGTGACCCGCCGTGTAGGGACCGGGCCCGTACGGGTCAAAGGTGGCCAGGACACCCGCGGCCGCCACCGCGGCCACCACGCATAGCCGCAGCAGCAGCATCGGATACTGCAGCGGGGATTTACCAAAAGGAGACAGTAGGACTTTTGAAGGCGAGTGAAGGGACCTCACCGAAACGATATGGATGGGGAAGAGACACAGGTGGAGTGACCGCTTAGAGCCCCTGCTTCAACTGAGCACCCAGACAACGATGCTCTCCGATGAGACGACTGAAGCTTTTAAGGCACAGAATTACCATGATAACGCTCTCTCCCCTCCCCAGAGTGCCCGTCTGCAGGTGCTGTACTCTGTTGATAAGGCGTGGGAAAACCAGAGTCAGAAGCAGCTTGGCGCAGAGCAGCTTGGTTTGGGTCCCAGCCACTGATATGCCGGCAGTTTGACAGTCCCACGCAAAGGTACGGCACGCGATCGATATTTTTGGTGTGCTTTTTGGCTCGCATTTTTCTATAGGAAAATATTTTGCGTAGGTGCATACCTCACGTAGGTACTCAACACGCGCACTGCGGGGAGGGGGTTATGCCACCCACCACCGGCTTTTCATGAATAGCGGATAAATGGCTCTTGAAAATGCAATCTCACTTCATGACCTCAAATTTAAGCTCAGATAAATATTTTAACCCGCGAGTTACTGGGGGGGGGGGGGGGGGGGCTATTTTTTGCCCCCCCCCCCCCCCCTCCCGTTATTTTGCAATAACTCCTAAACGAACACCCGTATCGTCACCAAACTGGCAGTAACTTCTCTCACATCAATTCTACACATGTTGGCAAAATGAAAAATATGAGGCTATGATAGATCAACCGGGAATGACGTCAGAGTGACGTCATGTTCTTCGGTTTTTGTTGCAAAATAATGGTTTGCGGAAAACGCTGTCAAATGTACGATATTTGAGATAAACTAAATTGTGTTAAATCAAATTACTAATAATAGACCGGGCTATCAAACTGCCATCTCAGAATTTTGAGTTTTTTTTATTCAAAATTTTGAGAAATCCAAATTTTTTTTTTAACAAAATTTTCAAGAAAAAATCAGAATTATCTAAAAACCGGAATATATGTGATCGAGACGTATGTGGTGAATATGTGTACCAAATTTAAAGTCGATATCTTTAAAAATGACCGAGTATGACCTTTAAATGACAAAAATCGATCACTTCTCACAGCATTACTATGACAAAAAACGCATTTCCATTTTTGCTTTTTACTTCTATTTATATGGAACAAACAATGTTCTAAGGTCATTTTTCGCGTTCTAGACGAAAAACAAACCCATAAACATGTGTTACAACGCCTAATGACCGTAATCTGCAGTTTGACCTCGTGACCTCGGATGACCTTGACCTGACCCAAGGTCATAAACAGCTTAGAAAGGTACTTAGAAGTGTCAGACACACGAATCATACCGATTTATCAACGGCTTATGCGTTTAATATCGCAATTTTGCGCGACAATTCCATCCATAGAGACCTTTTGACACGGTCAAACATTTTGTACTTGACCTGACCTGTGACGTCATCGGTGACCCCGAGGTCAACAATATTATGTTTCCATCGATAAATTGCACAGGGCTATCGAATGCCGTTTGAATTTTTACATTCGGTCCAGTAGTTCCGGAGATCTGAGGGGGGGGGGGGCAAAAAATAGCCCCCCCCCCCCCCAGTAAGTCGCGTTATGAAATATACCCCAGCAACTCGCGGGTTATACTTCAGAGGTCATCAAAGGCAAAGGTTATTTTTGGCAAAGCTGTTTTCCGCAGATTTTACCTAATAAAGATAAGACAATAATTTTGACGTCATCGTGTTTGTCTCGAAAAAGCATTTCAAATCATATTTATGTTGACCAGGTTAGATCAACTTATAAATTTGACCTCAGGTCAAGGTCAAGTGGTGACCCAAGTATGTCCTGTTCCATATTTTGAGACGTGAGACAAGATGAGGCAAACACATTGGTGGCGCTTTCACTTCTATATCTTCATGCTGTCGAGAGTTATTGACAAAAACGTGTTGGTGACCTCGGATGACCTCGGCTGACCCTGTAGGGGTCACTGAACAAAAATTGTACCTGGGTCATCAAGAATGGACTATGAAAACATGCTCCAGAAGGAATTGGACTGCTATCATGCGTATCCTCGGAAAGGAAGCATTTTAATATTTTTCCACTGACTTATAATGGGGACGTCACGAAATTGACCCGACCTTAGGTCACCGATATCGAAAATCCGAGATAAACGAATTGTAGGTACCTATGATCTTATGAAATCCTGTAAGCTTGAAACCGATTTGTCAAAATATGTGGCTGTGGTATGACCACAAACTTTTTGGAGGTGGGGTCACGTGACCTGACCTGGTTACCTGACCTGAGATGACCCGAGGTCAAGAATTTTATGCTACTTGGGTAATTAATGCCCAAACAGTTGTGCCAAATTTGTCCAAACCGAATGTCACAGCAATATCTTTAGTTTTGGATGATTTATGGCGACTTAAGTATGATGGGTCTGGATTTTGCATTCGACCCGATTTTGCATATTAGGGCGCATTATTAGGGCGCATTATTAGGGCGCATTATTAGGGCGCATGGCCCGCGTATTAGGGTGCATGGCCCGCGTATTAGGGCGCATGGCCCGCGTATTAGGGCGCAGGGGCGCAGCCAGGGGGTGCATTGGGGGCTAAAGTACCCCCGTCGTGGCTCAGAGGGGCCCATCTCGGGTCTGAAAGGGGCCCATCGTGGACTAAGAAAGGGCCCATTTCAGGCCTGATAAAACCCAATTTAGCCTCAGAGAGCGAGCATCTCAAGTCCATAATTTTTGTTGGGGGGCCCATCAGTCAATGCAAGGGGCCCACTTCGGTTAGCCACACCCGTCGCAAAATCCAGGCTGCGCTCCTGGTAGGGCGCCTGGAATGCCGACAGGCGCTCCAGGCGCCCTACCACTGGACCTTCTACACGGGCGGCTAAAGAGAGCGGCCTGGAGTGGCCTAGGTGCCGTCCTCAAATCAGTGTCCTAGGATTGCAAAATTTGGGTGGAAAACGACACCCTGTGCGTAATATTTTTATACTCTTTTTCCTCAGTTTTACTGTGAATTTCCCCCCCTAAATCAAGATGTATTCGAAAACTATAACCCTAACAATGATATTAATAATGCTAATATCAACCTGTGGATGACAAAAAACGGTTAGGAAGTACTTATTGCCATTTGTAACAGCTGCATCTGATGGGTGAGTTTTGAAAAGGCAGAGTACATCATATAGTCTTTTTTAGGCTGAATTTTCCACTCTATAGTTTTTTAGGCTGAATTTTCCACTCTGCACCCTGGCTTCAAAGCAATCCTAGGACCCTGTCAGGGGTTGTAAAGGGTTCTGTCCTTATGAATAAGGTCGGGAACAAAATTCTCCTTCTCATGAAGTACTCGTTGGTTAAAATGCCAGCAAAAATCATTACTATGTCATTTCTGTGAAAATTTACTAAGCGATCATGTCCTTAGAAATACTGATCGTCTAAACCACTTCAGATGTATTATTCACTTAATCATCATATTCATCACGTCAGTATGCATGTACATTTACTTTTTTATCAGCAGTTGCGTTTCAGCTCTTGATTGCCAATACTAATAAATTACATTAAAACAAAAACAATCCGACGAGAAAAAAAATCCGGACGACAGATTCAACAAGTGGGGTCACTGAACCAAAAATGCACCTGGGTCTTCAAGCAGGGCCTATAATAATATGATCCAGAAGGAATTGGGCTGATATCATGCGTATCCTCAGAATAGGAAGCATTTGAATATTTTCCCATTGACTTATAATGGGGGAGTCACGAAATTGACCCAACCTTAGGTCACGGATATGAAAAAATCTGAGATACACGAATTGAAGGTACTTATTACCCTTATAAAATCCTGTAAGTACCAAATCGATCGGCCAAAAACTGTGGCTTTGGTACGACCGCACATTTTTTTGGGGAGGTGGGGTCACATGACCTGGCCTGGTGACCTAACCTGAGATGACCCGTGGTCAAGAATTGTACAATATGTGGGCAATTGATATGTCTTAACAGCTGTGCCGAAAACGGCGGCGCTGCGCGCAGCCGTTTTTTTTGCTATCCTCGAAAAACCTTAGGGGGCGTCTAAACGCCCCACCCCCGGCACGGCGCGGGAAATCCGGACAGTCGATTCCCCCGGGGGCGGGCCGGGGTGCCAGTGCATTTTCAATGGAGGTCCACTGTTAGGGAACCCCACTCCTCGAAAACTAAAAAAGCTAGAAAGACGCGGAAAAAACGTTCAAAAGCTCCCGACAAGCACATTCGAAGGTACTTTAGATGTGTTTTCCTCACGTCAATATTGAGATCACCAGAGGTCATCAAAGGTCAGATTTTCAAGTTTTAGGACTTCGCTCCAGGAACCCCCAGATATCACAGGAACTATGATAGCTAGGAACAAACTATAAAAAGCAATGGAAAGCTCTTCAAAAATGCAAAGGCTAAAAACCCTTGAATTTGAGCTCAGGTCAATAGTTTAGGCTCCAGAACTCATCAAATATCAAAAAGGCTTAAAAAAACATTTATCACGAATAGCTTTTTACCTAATAACGACAAGGCAATAATTTTGACGCCATCGTGCTTGTCTCGTCAAAACGCGTCGCCTCATATTAATGTTAACCAGGTCAGGTCAACTTACAAATGTGACCACAGGTCAAGGTCAAGTGGTGGTGACTCAAGTAGGTCATGTTGCATATGGAAAGACGTGCCGCGACGAGAGAAACACATTGGTGTCGGTTTCACTTCCTATCGTCATTGTGTCGAGAGTTATTGACATACAACTAACTGTTGGTGACCTCGGATGACTTCGGCTGACCCTGTAGGGATCACTGAACAAAAATGGCACCTATAGGTCATCAATAATTTTCTATAATAACATGATCCAGAAATAATTATACTGCTATCTTGCGTCTCCTTAGAATAGGACGCATTTTAATATTTCCTCTTAGACTTATAATGGGGAGGTCACGAAATTAAACCGACCTTAGGTCGCTGATATTTAACATCCAAGATAAACGAATTGTAAATATATGTGACCTTATGAAATCCTGTAAGTGTAAACCCGATCATCCCAAAACTGTGACTGTGGTACGACCACAAGTCCTTTTTGGGAGGTGGGGTCACGTGACCTGGTCTGGTGACCTGAATTAAGATGACCCGATTATTTTTTTTCTATCCATAATGTGGACAATTGATGTACAAATAGCTGTGCCAAAAATGGCGGCGCTGCGCTTCGCCGTTTTTCCGCTATCCGCGAAAAACCTGAGGGGTGTCTACCCCCGGCACGGCGCTGGTTAAAATATAGGGATGATGTGAGCATGCAGTCAGGTTATAGGGTATTCATGTGAAGTAAACAAAATGACCCCAGCTGTGCTGGGGTCATTTTTGTATGTGCCACTTTTGGTCGGGCCACTCAAAGCACTTTTACCACCCCTGGACCCTGCCTCAAATGAGGTGTCGACCGCAGTTTAGGTGTCGCAGGCCGCCCTCAGACCCATACCAGATGACGCACTCAGACCAGGTGCCGCCCTCAGACGAGGTGCCGCCCTCTGGCCAGGTGCCCCTCTCAGACCAGATGACGCACTCAAACCAGGTGCCGCCCTCAGACGAGGTGCCACCCTCTGGCCAAGTGCCGCCCTCAGACCAGATGACGCACTCAGAACAGGTGCCGCCCTCAGACGAGGTGCCGCCCTCTGGCCAGGTGCCGCTCTCATACCAGATGACGCACTCAAACCAGGTGCCGCCCTCAGACGAGGTGTCGCCCTCTGGCCAAGTGCCGCCCTCAGACCAGATGATGCACTCAGACCAGGTGTCGCCCTCAGACGAGGTGCCGCCCTCTGACCAGGTGCCGCCCTCACACCAGATGACGCACTCAGACCAGGTGCCGCCCTCAGACGAGGTGCCGCCCTCTGGCCAGGTGCCGCCCTCAGACCAGATGACGCACTCAGACCAAGTGCCGCCCTTAGACCAGGTGTCACCCTCAGACGAGGTGCCGCCCTCAGACCAGGTGCCGCCCTCAGACAAGGTGCCACCCTCAGGTCAGGTGCCGCTGGGTGAATTTTTGTAAGCTAGAGAGAACAGGTGCATGGTGAATTTCGGCAGACCTCATGGGTGGAGACAGGGCTGATTTAGGCAGCCTGTGTGCGGGGTAGGGCGGAGTTCCGCATGCCTGGGACTTCGACAGACCGGGGAAAAGGGCAGGGTTGATTTTGTGAAGCCGGGGAACGGGGTGGGTCGATTACGGCTGGTCCGAGTGCAAAATTGTATGTTTGCCATCCATTTCTTTAACTGAGGTGTTGTGCTTTATCGCGAGGATTCCTCAGTTTTGATCTATGCCATTCATGAATGGAAAAACAAAACATGAATGCCTCTTTATTGCCATAATTTTGATTTGGGTGTGTCTTTTAATTTCTCTTTCTTTTTTTTTGCTCACAAATCCTGGTCAATTCCACGAATTCCACGGTTCAAAAATATTTGTGAATATCATGAAGTGGAAAGAACAGTTAATTTAAGATATCGATTTATTGTATAATTTATATTCATTAACTTCTTTGTTATTTTGTGATCTTTATAATTTACCCCCCCCCCCCCCCACCCTCCGCTCAACAACACTTTTCGCACACGGCGCCCTATGTGGGAGTTTGGCGCCCTCATGAGGGCTTGTCCCCCCCCCCCCCTCTTGATGGATTTCTAAATACGCCACTGCTTACCTTACCTTACCTTATGTAACCTTAAGTCTTAACCATATTCACTTTTCTTACTTATGTTATTTCAGTGGTGCTGTTCCCTAGGGAAATCGCCAGCCGCGCGCGGAGCCGGCGTCGCTTTTGTCGTGATGGGGGTTGCGGGTATTGCGCCGGGATTGGATCGGTGTGGAGATTGTGGCAGCACGGTCATGTGGAACCATGATGATTAGGGTCATGTGGAAGCATGGGGAACAATACAGAAGTTCGTTAGCAAACTGAGTGATATGAATGAGAGACGGTGACGCTACCTGAAAGGCAGAAACAGGAACCCGCAACACATATATGTAAGGCAATGTGTGAATGTTGTGGTGGGTAGAGGTAAAGTACCGAATACATTCGAATTATTTCGTTATTATTTCGTAATTGGCATAAACATGCAAGTTGGTTTAAATGTCAAGACAACTATGACATATAAAGACAGGAACAGCAAACACGCCACCCGGTGGACGCGTTTCGTCTGACATAATTCCTCGGCACCGTATGATTAGACGAAATTATACACACGTGTGTAGCGACACATGACGTGTGTCGCTAACTTGTGGGGTGGGGTGAGGGGGGGGGGGGGCGTCCGGTCTCGTCAGCGCGAAAAATCGTTGACCCGGGGGAGGTCCTCAGCGCGAACGAAAGAGTGGTTACACGGGGGTGGGGGTGTACTTGTATTTGTATTGAATGTCCCCCTCACCCCCCATGTTCTTGTTGGATGGAGAATCTAGGGTTCGAGTTTGGGGAGGCCAACATTTACGTTTCAAAGTTGTTAACGGGGGGGGGGGGGGGGGTGGCGACGAGTCGTTAGCGCGAAGAGTCGTTGACTGGGGGGAGGGGGGAGGTCGGGTCCTCAACGCCAAGGCCTTATAACCAGGTAAAACCATCAGCATTTGTTTGTATCGTCCCCCGCGGCCAGTGGATGACGTCATTGGGATGGTAACTCAGTCGCCGCCGTCCACGCTCTATATAATGGACGATAGTCTGGAATCGTTTTCGGCGGCTTTTAACCATGCTTTCATGTTGGAGATGATGCAGAAAGGTGCGATGTGGTCTGGCAATGCCAAATATAGACCGTCTGTCACTCTTACTGCAGAACCTGGCCGGAATCCCTCTGGTCTGACCGAGCGTGTTAACCCGCGTCATGCCGGGGTGGGGCGTTTAGACGCCTCACTAAGGTTTTTCAAGGATAGCGGAAAAACGTCGGCGCACAGCGCCGCCTTTTTTGGCACAGGTGTTTGGGCATCAATTACCCACATTGTGTGCAATTTTGAACCTCGGGTCTTATCAAGTCAGGTCACCAGGCCAGGTCACGTGACCCCACTTCCAAAGACGTGCGTGGTCGTACCGCAGCCACAGTGTTTGGCCGATCGGTTTCAAACTTACAGGATTTCATAAGGTCATAAGAACATACAATTCGTTTATCTCAGAGTTTTATTTATATATGTGACCTAAGTTCGGGTCAATTCCGTGACCTCCCCATTATAAGTCAATGGGGAATATTCAAATGCTTCCTTTTCCGAGGATACGCATGATATCAGTCCAATTCCTCTTGGATAATGTTATCATAGGTCATTCTTGATAAACCAGGTACAATTTTTGTTCAGTGACACCTGCAGGGTTGGCAGAGGTCATCTGAGGTCACCAACTTTTTTTCTTCAATAACTCTCGACAGAATAAAGATAGAGAAATGAAACTGACACCAATATGTTTGTCTCGTCAAGACACGTCTTTTAATATGCAACATGACCTACTTGAGTCACCACTTGACCTTTACCTGAGTTCAAATTTATAAGTTGACCTAACCTGGTCTGCATGAATATGGTTCGAAGCGTCTTGCCGAGACAAACATGATGGGGTCAAAATTATTACCTTATCGTTATGAGGCAAAAAGTTATGTGCGAAAAACAGTTTGACCAAAAAATAGCCTTTTAGCCTTTGGTGACTCCGGAGCCTAAACTATTGACCTGAGCTAAAATTTGGGGACGCCAATGGTGACTGCATTGTTAAATAGATTTCGGTTGCTCTTTTTTGTTTGCTCCTAGCTATTATAGTTCCCGAGATATTTGTGGGTTTCTGGAGCGAAGTCCTTAAACTGGAAAATATAACATTTGATGACCTATGGTGACCTCAATATTGATCAGAGCCAAAACATGACCAAATAGTTTCGAAATGTTTTTTGACGAGCTATCGAACAGTTTTTTTAGATTCCGCATACTTGCCATAGGAGCTGAGTTAGAAGGGGCGTTTCAGAACTAATCAGATTTGACCATGCCAGTGACGTCTAATTGGCAGCATCTGGTAGCAATTTCTTTATCTATGGCCTACTATAGGGATGACACCCCTGCTCAGCTCGAAATAATAGTTTTGTGTTATTTTATAGATTGGTACTTATGGTGGCCGGTTTGAGGAGGCCAAAACATAGTTTGGCCTTACGACTTGAGCGTAGGTGCGGATCCAGAAAATCTTCAAGGGGGGGGGGGGGGGGGGAGAAGGGGGGCATCAATTGCAGTGGTGCCCCTACCTATACCCAAATCTGAAAACTCAACGGATTTGGTCACTCAGCTCGATCTTGGTTTGTGCTGTTAGTTGTTACGCTGAGATACCGCCAAAGATCTGGTCTGGAGAAGTGGTAGAATCATTATTTTCGAAATAATAATTGAACTCCTATGTGGCAAGTTACTACGAACCTAAAATAATAATTTATATTGTAATCATATTTATTTATGAAGTTTTTGCGTTTAAAAAAGGTGTGTCTTTCTCGATTTTCTAGTTTATTTGCCTACCTTACAAAATATTTCCTACTGCAGGACGCAATAGATTTGTACACATGCTGGTCGAGAATCTAGTAGGACGAGGTAGGCAAGCTTAGGCAAGGGTTTTCTTACATTTGCGTTTAATTTCAGGTTTCGAAGGAAATTTTGTTGGAAAATTTGAAAAATTTGCTCCAAGATAGGCCCATTTTGATTGCAGAAAACCATATTAATCAATAAGGAAAAATTGAAATGAAAAGAAGGGGAGATAAATATCGGTATTGCGCAGAAGGCTACCGAACTGGGTAGGCATTGCCTGCCTACCTTGCCTACATGGGATAACCGCCCCTGGCTAAAATATATAATTTGTACAGTCAAGGGCGGCCCCAGACGGCTGATGAAGTGGGAGTGGGGGAGAGGCAACTTGAACAAGAGGGGTAGTAGAGGTTCGTGACTAGGGGCCAGTGGTGGTAGCTGCTTTTTACAAGCAGTAAATCTTATACATGCGATAGCAGTGCATCATATTGCTTTGTGTCTCGTGCGGACTTAAAATGTTATTGAACTAAAAAATAGGCAGTCTTTTACGAAGGAAATGTGTCACAAAAGCTGCCCTTAAACATAACTACCAATTGTATTTACGCAAAATGGATACCCACACAACTATTATTGCGCCACGAAGCGGCGCCAAAATTTGAGGTTTGGAGCGGGTTGCAGAACTAATTTTTAACCAGAATGCAGGGTCAAAACGAGGAAATATGTCTGGAGCAAAAGGTGGGGTCAAAAGTCATGCTGCCCCCCATTTAAGGCCAAAGGTGGGGCCATGTTCCCCATGTCCCATTGCCCCCCCCCCTTCGGTCGCCAGTGTGTACAGCCTATACTAGACCCTTTTGTATTGGAAAAGAACAGTGATTGAATTGCGCTGCGTAGCGGGGCGGATTTTTTTGCTTTATTTTTTAGTCTGGATAACTAGGCCCTCACAAATTCGATAGGTTCTATATGTATAAGCCCAAGGGCACCAATGCAGTCACTCAATGAGA
The DNA here is from genome assembly GCA_036785665.1 of Chirona hameri. Taxonomy (NCBI): domain Eukaryota; kingdom Metazoa; phylum Arthropoda; class Thecostraca; order Balanomorpha; family Balanidae; genus Chirona; species Chirona hameri. The sequence goes on from JAXIVJ010016132.1 coordinate 20,685, forward strand.
TTCTTCCACCGCAAAGATCAAAGGAATTTCGCCGCAGTGGCACAAAAATGTGATATTTTGAATTATAGCAGCTTGGTGGCAGTTGCTTACCAGTTTCAAATACGTTTCATGGATTTCCAATTATGAACCACATTATACAAACAAATTGCGGGCACCATGGGTTCGTTCGCGACAAAAAACTATAGTCATCGTGACATCGATGATTTGTCAGGACTCACGTATGTGGGCGTATGTGGGCGTATGTGGGCGACTCACGTATGCGCCGCGAAGCGGCGCGTTTTTCTCTCTCTTAATTGTGCACCATTTCGCATAAAATAGGTGGGTTTTAAGCAATTTGATGGGGCACCAGGGCATTGGTGCCCCGCCTCTCCCCTCCTGGATTCAAGGGGTCACGGTGCCCGATGCCCCCCCCCCTGTTCCACTGCCTATGGAAGCAGACCCCGACTCCCATGGGGCCCTGAGGGCCCCTCGAGTCCGATACATTGTTGCCTCTGATATAAAGGCGCGTTGGTGCCCCCTTCATAGCCCAAGGGACGGGAGGCATGACGTTTTTTTGGCGTAATTTAGCAATTCTAATTTAGCATCATTTCGCGAAAAAAAATCCAACGACCAATGTTTGTGATTTCATGGCGGCACCAGGCCATTATTCCCCCCCCCCCCCCCCCCCTCCTGAATTCAAGGAGGCACGGTCCCCCGGTGCCTCCCCTCGCCCCACAGTGTCGCCTACCGGCACGATGGTGCCCCTGGCACACCGACACCGTCGTAGCCCTGGTACGCCGGTGCGATCGTGACACTGATACGCCGGCGCGGCGGTGCCCCTGGTACACCGACACCGTCGTAGCCCTGGTACGCCGGTGTGATCGTGACACTGATACGCCGGCGCGGCGGTGCCCCTGGCACACCGACACCGTCGTAGCCCTGGTACGCCGGTGCGATCGTGACACTGATACGCCGGCGCGGCGGTGCCCCTGGTACACCGACACCGTCGTAGCCCTGGTACGCCGGTGCGATCGTGACACTGATACGCCGGCGCGGCGGTGCCCCTGGTACACCGGCGTGATGGTGCCGCTAGACATCAACTATATATCAAGAGTGACATTTGTTTTTACTATGTATTTATATTTAAGTATTTACTATCGCCATCACGAAACAAAAACTGCCATTGCGCTGGTGCTCCTGATAGGCCTGTGGTTCTCCTGATATGCCGGTGGTGCCCCTGGACCCCAAGGGGGGTCATGACCCCCGTGACCCCCCCTGGATCCGCCAGTGTGTTTTCAAGCGGACAAGTACGCACATGACATTGAATAGCAAATACATTGCCATAAGAACGAACAGTTAATTCCACAAACCCATCTGATTTTGCTTCCCTTTGCAGAACAACATTGACAGCATTGACAACATTGACAATATAATAACGTTAAGTGAAGTTGCTTATGTTATAACCAGTAAAACGCCTTTTTGGGCGATGACCGAGCGGGCGCGCACTGGTAAAGCTAAAACAGGTTTGAAATATGAAACGGTACGGGAGCACACGTGGTTGTAACACATAGTCCTTTTAGTCCTTTTAGCCCCCCATACAAATTGCCAGGCCTCCATGCATGCCAACATAACAATTAAGATTGATTAAATTGTACATGATCTCCTTTCTTGAATCCGCCAAAAGGGAGTACGTCCTGAGCGCTGCATGCTTGAGCGTATACAAAACGAATGCTTAGATAAATCAAGCCATTTTGATAATTAAATATTTTTGTTCATTTCGACGTCTGCGAGTGCCACGCGCCGTGGTACCACCCCTACCATAACAAAATCAAAATTGATTTGATGGTCCTATCCAATGGTGAACACCCGATCTCAATCGGAGCAGTGGTTACAAAGTTATTAGCTTCCGAAAAGCGTCTGTATGGCCGGGTCGGGCCGGGTCGGACCAGGTCGGGCCGGGTCGGGCCGGGTCGGGCCGGGTCGGGCCGGGTCAAATGTAAATTTGTCTAGTAAGTTGACGAAAAACCTCACGGGCGCTTCGCGCCCGCTCGTTAATCATATGGTTTAACGCTTCCTTGAAGTCTATTTTCAATAAAAAAAGCTATAATTTGAAGAAAACAATCATAGCGTCATGCCCTTATAGGTATATATTTCAAAATAAATTATAATATTTTTAAGTTAACAATTTTGTTTCCCCAAATGATTGAGCAACAATGCATCAGCACTGGCCCATCTTCAGTTCACTCAACTGTGACCTGAAAATCGACCAGTCCTAAAATATTGCTACTTATCAAGTCAAAAATACATTTACTTATACGAGGTGATGATCTTCATTGTTTTTCCTACAGTTCTTAGATTTATAAACTAGGAAATGTGTCAAGCTTCGGTCATTTTTTTGCCGTTTTGGGGGCATGAAAGCGTGCCCTGGGATCTGCAGCTGTATGTGTGTAACTAACTAACAATGCTGTAGCTCAGCATTGTTTTTTCCTGTTTGTCTCTGTCTGTGTGGCTGTGGGATTGTTTTTGCATTGGAGGGTGTTGATCGTTTCCCGTTTTTTTTTTATTCTCTACGCCGGACACGGCAACGAATTACACGTGAGCAAACAATCAATTAAAAGGATGCAATCTCTTAACTGCGTCTGGTAAAAACATTGATGTTATTCCCCTACCTTAGCGAATTGTGCGCCTGCAGGGTACAATGGACTAGTTGCAGGTTACCTAACCCACTGTTTTATGTATTTGATGAAAAGCAAATGAATACAAAATATTTTCTAGAGTGTCACTTTTCTATAAATTCCTCCGAATTGTCAGTAATTTGAATAAAAGTATATTTACTTAATTTATAGTTCTGCACACTGATTGGTCGTGACGTCAGATGGCAATAGTTCAGGAGATCAAAGTTACCTGAGGTAGCCTTGAGCAGCTCGGTTGACACATTTATTTTTTAATATGGAGGTTCAACAGAAAAATAAACGGCATAAGTGCTTATCGAACGGAAATTAAATCACGTGAAACGGACAATTTAATCAGATGTCATTGCATTACGAGCGCTCGTCCTTCCGTGGTGTATGGTCAAAATCTGAATATGAGTGGCCCGGCCCGGCCCGACCCGTGGCGACGCTTTTGAGAAGCTCATATCTCTGCAACCGCTCGTCTGATTGACAAGCGGGCTTCTTTGCTGAGCAGCCCCATCCAACCTACCCTGTTTGAGACCAATGCCGACTCATGTGGGTGACTACTACTGCGCGTGGCGCGTGCCGCGTGCTATGATGCAACTTTGAACACGACGCCGTGTTTAACGCCATTAACGGCTGGTCAATGCTGCCTGACAAAATATCCGTGTTTGGCACTGTATTACGCACATATGGTTCAGAACAGAGCCAAACGACTTTCAGATTCGTAATCTGTGGACAATTTGGCTTCAAAATATGCTCATTTTGCTTGATTTCCAAAAAGTCGCCGAAATGAATTCTGGCGTGCCAGACCGCGCTCCCGCCCCAATGTGGAATGGTTCATATTTGTATGCGTTAGCAATTAGCATCATAGCTACATGGTCATATAGTCACCAAACAGACGAGACTTGATGTAAACGTACCTTTGCGTGAGTTTGACGCTGCGTTGACATGTTTGTTGGTGGTACGTGCTGTTTGGTGACATGTTTGTTGGTGGTACGTGCTGTTTGGTGACATGTTTGTTGGTGGTACGTGCTGTTTGGTGACATGTTTGTTGGTGGTACGTGCTGTTTGGTGACATGTTTGTTGGTGGTACGTGCTGTTTGGTGACATGTTTGTTGGTGGTACGTGCTGTTTGGTGACATGTTTGTTGGTGGTACGTGCTGTTTGGTGACATGTTTGTTGGTGGTACGTGCTGTTTGGTGACATGTTTGTTGGTGGTACGTGCTGTTTGGTGACATGTTTGTTGGTGGTACGTGCTGTTTGGTGACATGTTTGTTGGTGGTACGTGCTGTTTGGTGACATGTTTGTTGGTGGTACGTGCTGTTTGGTGACATGTTTGTTGGTGGTACGTGCTGTTTGGTGACATGTTTGTTGGTGGTACGTGCTGTTTGGTGACATGTTTGTTGGTGGTACGTGCTGTTTGGTGACATGTTTGTTGGTGGTACGTGCTGTTTGGTGACATGTTTGTTGGTGGATGTGGTACGTGCGTACAGGAATCTTGGTACGTACCACCTGTGCACAGCAGCTCAGCGAATATTTTAAACAACCCACATTCAAGTGCTAACCGATGCAATAGACGCACTTCAAAAATACTTTCCCCAAAATAGACAACATTGGACAAGAGCAGCCTATCAATACAACTTCAACCGACGCCTGCCAGTAACTTCAGAGACTGCACACGCCGCCGTCTTGTTATCGGTTTATTGCCCAGCGGTTCAGCGATCCGGCACCAGCACGATCAGACGCCAAGTAGCCTGTAACACTCTCTATCACCTCTATACTATATAGCACTCTGGGGAGCCGGCGGCGCGTCGCTGCCCCACGCACCGCTTCCGCCGCACATCTCACTCGAGCAGCTGCGAGTCAACAACAGGAAACGGCTGTTCTCCGTGATATGTGACTACGTATGGACTGTGGACAAGGTACGACCACCACTGCCAGCGGTGCAACAGAAACACGGCGCAAAGTCCGCCATCACAGCTCGAAGATCAAAAGAAGCTGGGCAGCGCGCGCTCAGCCCCTCTCAGCGACCCACACACCCAGACCAGTCCGCGAGGAGGCTCTTCTCAGATCAGTAGAGTCGTTTGAGACCGGTAGACTCGTCTGAGATCAGTAGAGTCGTCTGATACCAGTAGACTCGTCTGATATCAGTAGACTCGTCTGAGACCAGTAGACTCGTCTGAGATCAGTAGACTCGTATGAGACTAGTAGACTCGTCTGAGATCTGTAGACTCGTCTGAGACCAGTAAACTCGTCTGCGATCAGTAGACTCGTCTGAGACCAGTAGACTTGTCTGAGACCAGTATACTCGTCTGAGACCAGTATACTTATCTGAGACCAGTAGACTTTTCTGAGACCAGTAGACTCGTCTGAGACCAGTAGACTTGTCTGAGACCAGTAAATTCGTCTGAGACCAGTAGACTTGTCTGAGACCAGTACACTCGTCTGAGGTCTGAGACCAGTAGACTCTTCGGAGACCAGTAGTCCGCCCAGTTACACGGTGATGTCATATTCAGTCTCAACTCAGCTAACAGGTGAAAAGGTCAACGGAAACTTGTTTCACCATTACGGAAACTTTTGAATTCTTGCGACGAAAAGTAACGAACGTAAAGTGTTTCTCTGACGAAAATTCACGAGAACAGCACACTCAAAGGCTCTCAACAGATAAATAGTTAGCGTTTTGTTTTATGTAGGATTAATTCGAAAGTTTCTGCAATTGTGAAGCAAGTTGTCAGCGATTTTTTCTCCTCAGTCAACCAACTCACTCAGGGACAATAAACTCTGACGCGTCCCTTGCAGGAGATTTCCCTAAAATACTATAAATTGCGAATATATGCACGCAGCATTCATTAGAAACTACATCAGGCGACTATAAGTTGTACCATCATTTTTAGACGTATTATCATTGCAAAGGTTACAGACAATGTGATGCTACGCTCTCATAACGTCTCGCGCATTAGGCATACATTTGTGAAGCCATTTATATGAAGAACGCCGACCAAAGCACATTTATCTTTCATACAATGGTGAAGAGTAGTGCCTGTCTAAAGCCGTTCAAACAAATATTCTTTCGTTTTCCCCGCCGTGGCTGTTTTATGCCATAACATGCTAATTTGATGAGCCGAAAACGAGATAACTTGTAGGGCCATTGCGCATCGGAACTTTAACCACAAAGTGTGTGGTAAGTAATCATTCAGAATATCAGCTGATACGCTCCCACGCAGAATTCCGTCACAGAAAGCATTGCAAATATGCAAGTGCAGAAAATAAAATCATACTATTGTTTTCTCTTCTGATGTCTGCACCAGGTCAAATGGCATCGAAGATGAGAGATTGGCGAACTTAGTAACGCCGAATGCCAACTAAGCACGGCAACACATCCTTCCTTAGTAGTTAAAATATGGTCATCATTTACACTCGTAACGACCATAATAGACTGCCTTGTACGACCTAGTTTAACGAATCCCACATGCTCTGATAAACTCCACTCCAAAAGGACAGGTGACGTCATGAGAGCATAGTTGTACGTAACAACTAAAATATCCAAAAGCATTTTTCGCAAAAAAGTGAAAAACAAAACAAATACAGGGTGATTTAGGAAAAGCGTAAAATCATTGTCACCCCGAAAGCAAGGGAGTCGATAATGCATGCTGTGACTCGGGAATCGTAGCGTGCGAGTTAATGTTAACATAATTTAGTACAAAAAAAATAACTCATCATTTTTTCTTCTGACAAATTGAAGAGGCAAGACCAACACTGCCGTCTCTGAAAATAGTTCACTAAATTTAATGCAAGGAATATGAACGTTCATATTAACATATTTTACAGGCAACAGAGGCAGCTTTTTAAGAATACAAAATACAGAAGATAATAGTCTTAAATTGGGTAGAATTAGTTTTGTTTAAGTTTGAAATGATGCCGCAAGTTTGAGTTCGCAGATTTCGGCTGGGTGAACTTGGCGCATCGACCAGCGAGTACAGAATGTCACTTATTGCGCGAGGCTGCCCAAAACATGTACAGTACAAATTACATTTCCATGAACTGACCTCTACCTCTTGCTCGTAAAAATATAATAATCAGCTAACCAATCGATTTACGAAACGGAGGCACACTCCGCACCCCACATAAACACATCCGCACGTGAGTAACAAACTCGGGTGAC
>JAXIVJ010016133.1:0-5000 GCA_036785665.1 Chirona hameri
AAAAGGGGGATTATCTCCCTTTAACCCTCGCCCTACGGGTGGGGGGCCTGACAGGCCCCCACCCCTGAGGTTTTTTATAACTGTTTACACATGCGGTGCATCTTGCTGAAATTTTTGGTAGCTGAGTTTACAACAATTATACGAAGGCTGTAAAAATTAATTAAATTGGTTGAGTAGTTTCGGAGATAATCATGTTTTGATGACGTCACGTTGGTAAAAAAATGCGAAATATTTTAAAAATCGTAGAAAGCAGAATTTTAAAGGCAAATTGCAAACGCAGTTCACCAAAGATGCAAAATGTCATTCTCTTTAAAATGGTAATCTCGGATTTTAAAATTTTTGGTTTTTAACCCCTAAAATAAAAAAAACTGATTTTTTTGGAAAAATCCCCAACAAATCAAAATTTTCAAAGTTAATAGAAAAACCGGAATATATGCGAGAGAACATGAGTATGAACAATATCCATACCAAATTTCAAAGCAATATCTTTATTTTCGACTGAGTGATAGCTCTCCTAAGTGTACAGAAACTGATGACGTCATTTTTTCATAACCTTTTCTGACTTTTTTTGACCAGATACGAACAAATAATTACTTTTTTGTATTTCTGAGCCAAAACTGGTCTAGGAACATGCCTTTTTATTTACATCCATCAATTTCTAATTTGGAAGTTTCTAAAGAGCAAAATCGCTGTTCTGGTCGTGGTAAAATCCGAGGTCATTCACTTGACCTGGAAGGTCACCCGTTGACCTGAAACCTAAAAATCGCATACTGTTTAGATTCCTATCATGACAGGCAACATGCTGGTTCTTACCGCATTGCTCTAAGTTGCTAGGTTTGGAAGTTAACAGGGGGTCTGTCAGGCCCCCCCCCCCCTAGGGCGAAGGTGAAAAAAGCTCACGTAGGGCGAGGGTTAACCCTATTTGTAACAGGGGGATTCCGCCCCCCCTCATGTTTTTCGCAGATATCTCCAGAACGGCTGGGAGCAGGTCCATGAAATTTGGGAACTTTTCCCAAAATCGATTTTCACATTCGGTGTCAAAATTTTGAGTTCTTAAATTGAACAGAGGCGGTTCGAGGGCACGTTTTTGGGAGGATTCAGCGGCGACATTTGGCGATAATACGGAGATGCGATCTTCATGGTTTCTTCCTAACTGCCTCAAGTATAAAGGAGTTACATCGGTTTACGGTGATTGAAGCAAGTGCAAATTAGTTAATGTTAATTAAATATCATAAAAATGTCATGGTAGAGGCGGTTTCAGGGGCTTGAAAAGGGGAGGTTTCTAGGAAGTATTCAATGCTTGGCGGGAAGCCAATATAGCGATGTAAGAGACATTTATAGCTATCAAGATGTGAAGGATAGATTCTCCTTCCATTATTTGCATATTTTATTACACATAGAATTGCAGGGGCGTGTTCAGGCACATGCAAAGTGGGGTGACTGGCCTGGTGATGACGATATTCTAGCGATTACGACGCAATAGACGGTTATTTTATAATGATATATGCACATATGAGGACAGGAGAGGGAATTACGTCATTTGTTTTGCAGAGGCGCGCTCAGGAATGGAAGAAAGGGGTCATATTATTGCAAGGAAACTAAGAATGCATGGGCCTACAATGGCATAATATACTGCAGTTTCGGATGAAACATGCACCACAGGATACTCTACGAACGATTATAAGATGATAGGCGAGTCCAAGAAGGGTAAAAGTGGGGTAAGCATGTGAATTGCAGTTGTAAGTGAAATAGTCACTGTTGACTAGTTGGAATCATAATAGCGGATAATATAGCTATCAAAAGGTCTTGCACCTCCCCAGTTTTTGATCCTGGATACGCCTATGATGAAGTGCACCATGAAAAAGGAGCTATCTACTATCAGTAACGTATTTATAGTGCTGGGTAGCAAATTACCTGCGGTTAATATTTTTCTATTTTACCTCCTTTTTTTCACTAACCTGGTACCAGCCTATGACACAAATATGCTTTATAACTGTTTTTCTAATGTCACAATAACACACGATTTCATTTATCAAAATAACAACATCAAAAAATGGTTTGATTACGGATTTACTTCACCCCATATGAGTGACCTGCACACGCCTATGATTTTTTAATTTCAAAAGCACCGCCATATATCAATTTCCAATACAAGCTCTATCGATACCCATCAGTTGCGTTTAAAATCGGTGATAAACATGACAGCTGTGTTGGATCACAAATACCTCTAAAATTTGTAGATTTTGTCCCCCTGTTGCCCCTCTATACAAAAATCGGAATTTTTATTTTTAGAAATGTAGATCGTGTTGAGGGGAATCAACAACGTTTGATTTGTGAAAAATCGGACGGGTAGATCGCGAGATCTCCGAGGGGCGGAATCCGCTCCCCTCCCCCTATGTTACAAATAGGGGTAGTCAGGAGCCTGTTAACAAATAGGGTTAAAGGAAATAGTTCACCCTTCAACATGGGTTTTGAACTGAAATAGCAGTTTTGTAGCCCGTGTTGAGAAATCCTGATCTGGAACTTGTCTTGGCTGAAAAGACCCTCCAGCCGAAGATATTCTACTTTTGGCGAAGGAATACGGCGCATATATGTTGTACCGTACCGTCTGAAAGTGCCAGCACTGCCATGGAGCATGCGCAGACCCAATAACGCACACCATAAAATCAATAATTTACAACTTTCTGTCCTGAATTGGCGCGATGTAGGACCATTTTTAAAAATAAAAAAAGAAACTGTATTAAAAAATATAATAAATCGTGTTCTGAAAAAATGTCCGAAGGTGAACTATTTCCTTTAAGTAAAAGTTATTGTTTTTTGTAAATCAGGTGTCAGTTATGCGCCGATATCGGTCATTTGAGGTGAGTACGGTCCCTGATGCCCCCATGGATTCGCGCCCTTGTCCGCCTGTCGCCCTGCAGACAATAATGACGTCACATCAGCCTCTCATCCTGGAGGCGCGCCGTTACAAGACTCATGGCTGCCGCACCGCCAGGCAACGGCCTTTGACACCGAATCGTAACTTGCCGTGTTTGTCCATCGGGAGGCTTTGTATATCGGTATAGAGGGTGTCATTGTCAATCATTCGGTAGCACACGGTACGCACGCCACTCAATGTCGTCTGGTTGCCGGGGTGTGCGGAGGCCCGTCTGGCGTGCAGTGTTGACTGCAGTGGTATCGTCTGGTTGCCGGGGTGTGCGGAGGCCCGTCTGGCGCAGGGTAATAGAACAACGGGTAGAACAGTAGGGAATGTAACGCCCAAATGAATTAGACAAGATATAATTTGTATCGTAATTGTTTTGTCTATTATAAATTAAAGGTATTGTTTGATATCAATAACTTATATTTTCATAGATTATATCTTTATTTATTTAATTAAACTCCAGCAAATATACGAAGCAATAGTCGAAGTAGTGTATATTTCAGTAAATGCAGGTAGCATTTGGAAGCGGGTCATTAAATTATACTACGAAGTAGTAGTCGAAGTAGTGTATATTTCAGTACCTGTAGTGGCATTTGGAAGCGGTCCAGTGGTCGTTCCGACATTTTAAACCCCCAAGCCCATTTAACCCTTTTACACCCAGACATCGACAAATTGTAAATAGAAACGTTGTAGCTAAGGCTTTTAGCTATCTGTTTCAGAAGTCGGATTTAAAATATGTACCATAGGTTACGAGCCAGCCTTGTCTGAAAATCATCGATTTAACATGGAAACCCTAAGGTGTAGTAGGTTTTTAACGCCCAAACGCCCGAGTGCTGCCAACTGTTACTGGTGGGGGCCCGTCTGGCGTGCAGTGTTGACTGCAGTGGTATCGTCTGGGTAGTGTTACTACTCACAACCCGTCCCGGTAGTGTTATTACTTCTCCCACCCGTCTCTGTTACCCTGCCCTGCGCGTATCGCGAGTCGGAAAACAGGCCGGCAGCTGACCTTGCCGGGCCAGCTCAGTCGTAAAAAGGTGTATCCTGATACGTGTCTCGCGTTGGCCCCACACGCAGCCGTCGCGTCCCCGCCCCTCCGCACCCTCCGCTCCCTCGACTCGGCGGGGCTCGGGTGCGCGGGCTCGGGAGCGCGGGGCTCGGGTGCGCGGGGCGGCGGGCGGGCGCCACGCTTGACGGGCGGGAGCGCGGTGCGGTGTGACGGTGCCCGGTGTCGCGCGGTGTCCTGCAGGTGCAGCTCCCGAGACTCGAGCTGCGGCTCGGTGACACCGGCTCCGCTGATATAAACACAGCCAGGCCCGGAGACACCACCATGGCAGCAGTCAGTCCCGCCAAGCGAGCCAGGAACGACGCTGACACCGCAGACATGAAGCAGGCCTTCCCAGGTGAGATCAGCGCAGGGGCTGAATAAGAGCAGCATCTGTAGGCATTTTCCTCCGTTGATATCAGGTATAAATGAAGTGTAGGTAGTTAAGCACTAAACAGTAATGCCGTCTTGAAGAAGAAGAAAGAAAAAAAACATGCAACCATCAGTGTCTACCAACCTTATGTTGTAACTACCCCATTCATTGTAACTACCCCATTCATCCGGCTATCCATGTCGCGCAGGGCTTTTCCTATAGGGCGGCCTCGTCTTGGAACCACCTGACGCCGGCCGTTATGGCCTCCCGGAGCCTCGCCGTGCTAAAATCCCAACTCGAAAATTGTGACGACGGTGTGTGAAGCTTGAATTCGTTCGTTTTATTAACATAGTTACCACGATTTCTTGTGTGTGTGCGATGCGTGTTTTAAATTGTATGTCGTGTTTTTCGTTTGTATCGCCCAACTTGTATCCTTTTCACTCGAATCGAACATTAAGCCATTATATGGAATGATTCGCAAATACATGAACAGAACATTGCTCAACTTGTACTTATCTACCGCACCAGCCTTACGAGTAAACATGATTTCCTAGCTTTAAATTTCCTAAATAAGCCGGCCCATCCTCTCAGCGAGTGATAGCCTGACTCGGATGTCCCCGGCACATCCTCTCAGCGAGTGATATCCTGACTCGGATGTCCCC
>JAXIVJ010016133.1:10000-29757 GCA_036785665.1 Chirona hameri
AATTAGATGAGGCGGCAATGCACTTATACATTAAGGTTCCTGTTAACTTCCTGTCAGTAGAATTAACCAAACCCGCAGCAGACGCTGTTGTAATTGGATGAGGCGGCAATGCACTTATACATTGAGGTTCCTGTTAACTCTTTGCTATTCGGTATCTCCTTAATCGGAGGACCAAACATCAGCTGGCACGACTTCCTTTTGATGCCTCAAACCCGCACCCCTGAAAATAAATAAAACACTCGGGCGCTATATTCTTCACGGAATCTCGGTCTCCTGTTGATTTTTCCCTCGGCGCTTTTGCGCCTCGGGTAAAAAATCAACAGGGAGACCTCGATTCCGCGGAAAACATGATACCGCCCTCATGCACTATTTTATATTATTCCGCATGCCTACAATTTACAAATATATGAACTGATAGCAATTATTTTCGCCGTATGACATTCATTCCCCCGTTGAGACACTCCGTTGCCATGTGTTCATGAAATGTTGGAAACTTTAATCATTGAGAAAACGCCGATCCACGTTTTAAATGGAGGAACCCTGTACTTTGGTCAAACCCAGTGATTTAGAAACTACTGGCATTGGATTCGAGCGATCACAAAGATGGTCAATAGTTTTGTACAAACTTGTACTATCCTAACTATCACTGTAGTACTGTTGATATTCGGATGATCCAGATTGGCGCACACAATGCTCTTTCCATCCCCATCCAACCGCTTAGGGTTCCACTGCCTCTCTGCTCCCACTGACCCTGCCCTCCCCGGCCCTTGGGGTTCCACTGCGTCTCTGCTCCCCACTGACCCTGACCTCCCCCGGCCACTGGGGTTCCACTGCGTCCTCTGCTCCCACTGACCTGACCCTCCCCGGCCTCTGGGGTTCTACTGCGTCTCTGCTCCCACTGACCCTGCCCCTCCCCCGGCCCTTGGGGTTCCACTGCGTCTCTGCTCCCACTGACCCTGCCCCTCCCCCGGCTCCTGTTCCCCTCCGCAGAGGTGCAGCAGATCGCGTACCGGCCGGACGCGCCGGCCGACGACGCCATGGGGTTCCGGCACTACAAAGCCGACCAGCAGGTGCTCGGCCGCAGCATGGAAGACTGGCTGCGCTTCTCCGTCTGCTACTGGCACTCGTTCCGCGGCACGGGACTCGATCCGTTCGGCGGCGCCACCATCGTCCGCCCTTGGGATGACGGGTCGGAGAGTCTCGAGAACGCCAAGCTACGCATGCACGCGGCGTTCGAGTTCTTCTCAAACTCGGTACAATGGTGATGTGATGCAGTGGGATGCTAGGAGATGCGGTGGTGTGCTGGAGGAAGCTGATGCGTGGTCTGTGTGCTCGCGCACCTCAGCGTGATTTAGGATTCCACAAACATCGTACAATCAATACTGAGCGTATGTTTGCTGAACATCATGCTTAGTTGTCATATCGAGGCAGATTTTCATTGCAGAGTCATCTGAAGAAACTGTACTCGATAGTGCGTCCTTCTACTTATGTGCGCCGTTTAAAAATAATTATAATTGGCGAATTAATACGTACGAGCGAAGTAAGAACTCTAACTCATATGATCAGAAAATAGTATATTTTTGCTGATCTGTCTACAAATACGCACTTATCGCTTACAAAAATTAGGTTGCGATATGGAGCACATGTGGTTTTGGTTTGGTGTTTATAGCACTAGAAACGACATGCCCTAGCCTCTGATTTGATAGCACTAGAGACGACATGCCCTAGCCTCTGATTTGATAGCACTAGAGACGACATGCCCTAGCCTCTGTTTTGATAGCACTAGAAACGACATGCCCTAGCCTCTGACCCTCCGTCAACAGGTAACAAGTACTGGACATTCCACGACCGTGACATCGCGCCAGAGGGCGCCACGTGGCAGGAGACGAACGGAAACCTGGACGAATGGTGAAGCTGTCGGCGCAGCTGCAAAAACAGCACGGCATCAAACTGCTCTGGGCCACCTGTAACCTTTTCTCACACCCCAGGTAACAGCAGTTGCTACGGGGTACCCCACCTACAGTCCGATGTTTTATAGGTACGTAATAATTGTGTATAATTCGAAGTGACAAAAGTTACGCTGTTGTCAAGTACCTATATCTTTCTCCTCGAATACCGACACTTCTTATGATCTATAGTGATACCTTGAGCTTGATTTTTGAAGAGGCAAAACGGGCTTTTTGGAGAGCCAAAAATGGCCGTGGCAAAAACTTCAGGAAATTCAGGGATCCTACACATTACTAAATACTCCCTAGTTCTGACTACCTTTCCCGGAGCAATGTCTGCCACACTGCCACCGCTCCACCCATCGCAGGGTAACACCCCTCGCCCTGGGCCTCAGGTACATGAACGGAGCCGCCACCAACCCGGACGCGCACGTGTTCGCCTGTGCTGGTGCCGCCGTCAGGAAGGGACTGGAGGTGGCTCACAAGCTGGGCGCCGAGAACTTTGTGTTCTGGGGCGGCCGCGAGGGCTTCCAGACGCTGCTCTAACACCGACATCAGCATGGAGCTGCAACACATGGCCAACTTCTTCCGCATGGCCGTCGGTGAGAAGGCTATGCAGGAGAGAGGGCTCACGGTTACAGAAGGGAGATGTGTGGTCTGTGGACGCAGGTCGTCATGGCAACAACTTAGGCGTGTTGTATTGTATGAAATATGTGCTAAGTGCAAAACAAAAACGAGAATGGTTTGTCATATTGCTTATATTATTTTTAATTGATCTGCAAATCGTTTATCTTGATTATATTTATGTATATTCTTGTCTTATATTCTGACTCCTCCCTAACCCGGTCTTTGCTATGCCTGATCGCTGCCTCCGTTTGACCCTGTCTGTTCACTGTCTGACCGTGTCTGCATGGGCGTTGGAGCGGGGAGGGGGGGGGGGGGGGGGGGGGAGGGGGAGGGGGGGGGGGGGGACGCGTCCTCCCAACATTTTCGGGTTTTAACATTACGCCTATGGGCGTTGCATGAAAAGAAACCGACTTCAAAATGCCTCCGCTTCCCCCTCCCCCCCCTTCGGAAGGTGGCGACGCCTTTGCATGTCTGCCTTCTGTCTGACCCGTTCGCCCTCTGTCTGACCCTGCGGGACCTCCTTCTGACCTCCCCCCCCCCTCGGAAGGTGGCGACGCCTTTGCATGTCTGCCTTCTGTCTGACCCGTTCGCCCTCTGTCTGACCCTGCGGGACCTCCTTCTGACCTTTCCTCCACCAGCCTACAAAGAGAAGATCGGCTTCAAGGGTCAGCTGCTGATCGAGCCGAAGCCGAAGGAGCCCACTCGCCACCAGTACGACTACGACGCCATGACAGTCATCGCCTTCCTGAAAACCTACCAGCTGGACAAGCACTTCAAGCTCAACATCGAGCCCAACCACACCATGCTGGCCGGACACAGCAGCGAGCACGATGTCGTCATGGCCGCGGCGTGAGTAGGAAATCAGAAACGTGTTCAGAGCATTCAGAATTTAATGTGAAAATGGCACTAGTGGTGTTAAACAGCGGAATAAAGAGGTGAAATGGTATATTTCAAACGGCGTCTAGCAAACATCGGCTCATACATAGGTGTCGATTTATATACTTTTGGGGTGGCCCTCGCCCTACCAAAGTTGAGTTCGCCCCCCCCCCCAATGGTGCCCTCGGCTCCCCCCCCCCAATGGTACTCGTTCGCCCCCCCCCCCGCCCCAATGTTTTTGGCCGCTGGTGGATCCAAGAGGGGGCAAAGCGGCCAAGCCCCCCAAATCGTCGGAAATGGGCAACAAATTGACACGTTTCCTATTTCAAAAGAAAGTCGACGCAGCTTTTACTAAGACAGTTTTTTTTTTAAATCCCCTCTTTATGTATAAAGATGCGAAATCTGGTGAATTTTTAACATATTTGCAGTGTTGGATTTTTAGCGCATTTTTCCGAAGAAATGTTTTTAATTTATTTCTTTTAAATTATTTGTTTAGGGGTCAAAAACCAAAGTTTTCACAAATCCGAGAATCTATTTTGTAGCCCTTGCCATTTGCTATTTTCCTGACGTTTTTTTATTGCATTTTCTCAAAATATAGACTTTGTTTGATCTCTTAAAGCTTAGCTGATTTTTTCTTATTCGCCAAACTCGTGTGTAGTGACGTCGCTAAATTCGTTATATCTTGATTTTTTTCTTCTCGAAAAATGTCTTCATTTATGCACAAAACACGTAGAATTGGTATAGGAGAAGGTAACCGAAGTTTCACGTTGATATCGCTATTGGTTTTTGAGCTATTGCGAAAATTCGTCAGGGGCAGATATTTGCCCCCCCCCCCCCCCACCCCCAGTTAACGTTGCAGCCCTTACTAAGTAAGAGTTCCAAGTAAGGACTCGGCCTTCTGGCGGATGCAGACCGGCCCAAAACGATGGTTTGAGGGGCCGTCCGACAGAATTCCAAAACTCATGAGATTTCGTCTGTTTTTGCATTATGAATTGATTACAAATACTGTCCTTTGTACAAGTTGCTAGAATTTCTTTAAAATGTGTTAATTTTCAGCCGATTTTGGTGATTTCGGTAAAGCCATGGCGCTGATAGGCTCCCCTTGGATCCGTCCCTGTTCGGCCACTGGCGGATCCAGGGAGAGGGGGGCGTCAGGGGAAAATGCCCCCCCACGCACACAGAGGAATCTGGGGAGATTCAATACAAATATGACCCCCCCCACCCCCGCGCGTTCCTAATTTATCGTAAAATCGTAAAAATTGTCTTTTCAGCAGTCAAAATCCTGCTATCTACAGTTTAAAAAAACGGAAAATTTCGCGCCGCTTCGCGGCATGACACAACTTTCGCAATTGCTTATACAAATTTGGAAAATAAGAAAATTAATTTCTGGCAGAGGCTCTCCTTGACGGTAATTGCTGGCACTGGCGGATCAAGAGGGGGGGGGGGCATCAGGGGCAAATGCCCCCACCCCTACAGGAATCTGGGAGGGCATTCAATACAAGTATGCCCCATGCGCGTTCCCTGCACTGAAAGTGAAAACAATGATCTGAGGAGAAAACTTCATGAAAACGGATTTTGTTTTGTTGTATCGAGTGATTGAATTTGAAGTTTGTAAGTATCCCTTGCTTTCAATGAGAGACAAAATAGCGTAGCTGATGCAATTCAAGAAGCCCCGTGACACTTAACCCGCGCCCCGCTGGGGGGACATCCCTATCTCTATCTGCATCCCTATCTCTATATCAGACATCCCTATCTGCAACTTTTCTTTGCTGAAAAGACTCCCAGCCGAAGATATTTGACTTTTGGCGAAGAAATGCGGCGCATATATGATATACCGTACCATCTGAAAGTGCCAGCACTGCATGGAGCATCGCAGACCAATAACGCACACCATAACATTAATAATTTACGACCTTCTGTCCTGAATTGGCGTGATGTAGGACTTTTTTTGAAAAGAAAAAAAGAAACTATATTAAAAAATATAAGAAAATCGTGTTCTGAAAATTTTCCGAAGGTGAACTATTTCCTTTAAAGGAAATAGTTCAACTTCGGAAGAAAAAAATTCAGAACACGATTTTATTATATTTTTTAATACAGTTTCTTTTTTTCTTTTCAAAATGGTCCTACATCGCGCCAATTCAGGACAGAAGGTCGTAAATTATTAATGTTATGGTGTGCGTTATTGGTCTGCGCATGCTCCACGCAGTGCTGGCACTCTCAGACGGTACGGTATATCATATATGCGACGCATTCCTTCGCCAAAAAGTCAAATATCTTCGGCTGGAGAGTCTTTTCAGCCAATAAAAGTTACAGATAAGGATTTCTCAACACGGGCTACAAAACTGCTATTTCAGTTCAAAATCCCATGTTGAAGGTGAACTATTTCCTTTAAGCCCAGAACGACGTAGGACATCGGTCTAAACCCAGGCGCCGGCACACTGACGCCCTCTATAGCCGAGGCGCCGGCACACTGACGCCCTCTACCTTCCACAGGATGAGGATGCTCGGCTCCATCGACGCCAACACAGGCTCCCCTGACCTCGGCTGGGACACGGACCAGTTCCCCATGGACGTCAAGGCGGCCACCATGATCATGAAGACTGTCATCGAACAGGTAAGCACCAGGATCTCTCTACTCTAAGTGCGACTTTTCTGGTAACTGATGAGGCAAAAAATAGAAACTTCATGCATTTGTTCGTTCTTTATCACGGTCTTCTCGATAATTTTGATCAGGCTAGTTTAAAAACAGATACAACATTCATATCACTGCACTTGAAGAGCAACTTCATGATATTCTTAGTTGTGCTTGACCTAGTGTTGTGTGATCGACTTAAGTCTGCCGAGCCAGTTCGTATTCAAAACGCCCTCACTGACTGAGTGGCATGCTACCCTGGCCCTGGCATCCTCTAACATTTCCGCTGTTTGTGACAACACAGGGTGGACTTCAGCCGGGCGGGCTCAACTTTGACGCCAAGGTGCGCCGCGAGTCGACCGACCCGCGTGACCTGTTCATCGGCCACGTGGGCGCCATGGACACGATGGCGCGCGGGCTGAAGGCGGCGGCCCGTCTCGTCCAGGAGGGCACCCTGGCCAGGGCTGTGCAGCAGCGCTACAGCTCCTTCAAGACCGGGCTGGGACAGAAGGTAAGTCGAGTGTTCTGAAGGAGTATTGTTGATACCGATGAGGTTCCTGCTGTATGTATTTACGGGGGTTTGCTGGGGTTATATACCTGTTGTATTCACAGGGGATTCAGGGGATTAAGGGCATGCAGTGGTCATATTTGACCGAAATGCCTACAATAAAACACTACAACAGGGGATTCAGAGTCGGTGTTGTGCAGGAGGTCGAGGGAGCTATTGTTGGTTGTACAAAGTACACAAACCACAGAAATTCCCAACCACAACCCCGACTGTCTCTGGAGAGGGCCGAGCGTGTGTTATGGTGAAGTTCAGTCCCTCATCGTGTGACCCAACTTGTTGCCATTTCCAGATCACCAACAATACGGCTGCAGTGAAGGTCCCTTCATGACCTGGTTGTTTCCATTCCCAGATCACCAACAATACGGCTACAGTGAAGGTCACTTTATTACCTGGTTGTTTCCATTCCCAGATCACCAACAATACGGCTACAGTGAAGGTCACTTTATGACCTGGTTGTTTCCATTCCCAGATCACCAACAATACGGCTACAGTGAAGGTCACTTTATGACCCATCTTGTTTCCATTGCCAGAGCACCAACAATACGGCTACAGTGCAGGTCACTTTATGACCCAACTTGTTTCCATTCCCAGATCACCAACAATACGGCTACTGTGAAGGTCACTTTATGACCCAACTTGATTCCATTCCCAGAGCACCAACAATACGGCTACAGTGAAGGTCACTTTATGACCTGGTTGTTTCCATTCCCAGATCACCAACAATACGGCTACAGTGAAGGTCACTTTATGACCTGGTTGTTTCCATTCCCAGATCACCAACAATAAGGCTACAGTGAAGGTCACTTTATGACCTGGTTGTTTCCATTCCCAGATCACTAACAATACGGCTACAGTGAAGGTCACTTTATGACCCAACTTGTTGCCATTGCCAGATCACCAACAATACGGCTACAGTGAAGGTCACTTTATGACCTGGTTGTTTCCATTCCCAGATCACCAACAATACGGCTACAGTGAAGGTCACTTTATGACCTGGTTGTCTCCATTCCCAGATCACCAACAATACGGCTACAGTGCAGGTCACTTTATGACCTGGTTGTCTCCATTCCCAGATCACCAACAATACGGCTACAGTGAAGGTCACTTTATGACCCAACTTGTTGCCATTGCCAGATCACCAACAATACGGCTACAGTGAAGGTCACTTTATGACCTGGTTGTTTCCATTCCCAGATCACCAACAATACGGCTACAGTGCAGGTCACTTTATGACCTGGTTGTCTCCATTCCCAGATCACCAACAATACGGCTACAGTGAAGGTCACTTTATGACCTGGTTGTTTGCATTCCCAGAGCACCAACAATACGGCTACAGTGCAGGTCACTTTATGACCTGGTTGTTTCCATTCTCAGAGCACCAACAATACGGCTACAGTGAAGGTCACTTTATGACCTGGTTGTTTCCATTCCCAGATCACCAACAATACGGCTACAGTGAAGGTCACTTTATGACCTGGTTGTTTCCATTCCCAGATCACCAACAATACGGCTACAGTGAAGGTCACTTTATGACCTGGTTGTTTCCATTCCCAGATCACCAACAATACGGCTACAGTGAAGGTCACTTTATGACCTGGTTGTTTCCATTCCCAGAGCACCAACAATACGGCTACAGTGAAGGTCACTTTATGACCTGGTTGTTTCCATTTCCAGAGCACCAACAATACGGCTACAGTGAAGGTCCCTTCATGACCTGGTTGTTTCCATTCCCAGATCACCAACAATACGGCTACAGTGAAGGTCACTTTATGACCTGGTTGTTTCCATTACCAGAGCACCAACAATACGGCTACAGTGAAAGTCCCTTCATGACCTGGTTGTTTCCATTCCCAGAGCACCAACAATACGGCTACAGTGAAGGTCACTTTATGACCTGGTTGTTTCCATTCCCAGAGCACCAACAATACGGCTACACTGAAGGTCCCTTCATGACCTGGTTGTTTCCATTCCCAGATCACCAACAATACGGCTACAGTGCAGGTCACTTCATGACCTGGTTGTTTCCATTCCCAGAGCACCAACAATACGGCTACAGTGAAGGTCACTTTATGACCTGGTTGTCTCCATTCCCAGAGCACCAACAATACGGCTACAGTGAAGGTCACTTTATGACCTGGTTGTTTCCATTCCCAGATCACCAACAATACGGCTACAGTGAAGGTCACTTTATGACCTGGTTGTCTCCATTCCCAGATCACCAACAATACGGCTACAGTGAAGGACACTTTATGACCAACTTGTTTCCATTCCCAGATCACCAACAATACGGCTACAGTGAAGGTCACTTTATGACCTGGTTGTTTCCATTCCCAGATCACCAACAATACGGCTACAGTGAAGGTCACTTTATGACCTGGTTGTCTCCATTCCCAGATCACCAACAATACGGCTACAGTGAAGGACACTTTATGACCAACTTGTTTCCATTCCCAGATCACCAACAATACGGCTACAGTGAAGGTCACTTTATGACCTGGTTGTTTCCATTCCCAGAGCACCAACAATACGGCTACAGTGAAGGTCACTTTATGACCTGGTTGTTTCCATTCCCAGAGCACCAACAATACGGCTACAGTGAAGGTCACTTTATGACCTGGTTGTTTCCATTCCCAGATTACCAACAATACGGCTACAGTGCAGGTCACTTTATGACCTGGTTGTTTCCATTCCCAGATCACCAACAATACGGCTACAGTGCAGGTCACTTTATGACCTGGTTGTTTCCATGCCCAGATCACCACCAATACGGCTACAGTGCAGGTCACTTTATGACCTGGTTGTTTCCATTCCCAGATCACCAACAATACGGCTACAGTGAAGGTCACTTTATGACCTTGTTGTTTCCATTCCCAGATCACTAGCGGCACTGCCACACTGGACGACTGTGAGGCCTACGTCATGAAGCACGGCAACCCCTCCGTCACATCCGGCCAGCAGGAGCAGTACGAGACCATCTTCAACCACTACGTGCACGATCGCCATTGAACGTGCCGGCGCCATGGCCAGTGGAATGCACACATGAGGGACCCGACTCTGAAAGTATAATTGCACACGCTACGATGGAAATGTTGCACATGATCAATACAAGCAATGGAACATAGTTTGTTTTAGAATAAGTTAGAAATATGGAATGGTTACCGTAAGAGAGTATCAGCCAATCCCATCAAGCCTATCACATCGGCATCCGCACAGTCGTAAATTAATTTGGATTATTGATATACGTTAGTATATATACGTTATTATACGCGTTATGTTTCTTCTTCTCTTTAATCTACCCTGCATCATCACTGAGATGTCAGACGAGACTACTTTTGCAGTGGCAAAGGGAAGCTTAAGTTGAAGGTGATTATTTGCATGGTTCAATTGTGCCCTGTATAATTGAATTCAAAATTAACACAAAAATACAAAATGTATCCGATGAAATTTAATTCAGAAATACGGTAATGAGCATAACATCGAGGTAAAGTATTGCACCAGGAAAGCATCTTCTATCCTTCTATGAGGTGTTCGACTAAGTCGTTTCCGCTTATCAAACACATGTTCTGAGCATGTTCACCTCTTCATTTGTGAACCGATGAGTTATTGGCAACCGAGAAACATGAAAGTAATCTAAATGTGTGCTTCGATTCAGGGCCTACGCTATATCCCATTGCCGACGGATCGACTGCTGGTCCCAGTTATATAGCTGCCAAACACTGGCACCACCGAAGCCGAGCGGGCGAACGGTCCGTCCGTGGCCGGGGACATTCAGAGGTGCAGTGTACCTACATACATACATGTGTTGCCGAGGCCGATACCGAGCGCAGTCAGCTGGTTATGTGCGGTCGATGGTCCGCACAGCGCAGCAGCAGCTCGTCACGCTAAGGCATAGACAGGCCATGTTTGCGGAGCCATTGGTACACAATTGCTACGTGGGCTACACGCTACACACTGCACGAGCCATTACCGCACTACACGAGCCACGAGCTACACACTACACCTTGTTGAACATTAAAGTGCTAATTGGAAATATTACATTTTCCTACAAAAATGGAGTTATTACTTGGAATTGACAGACGAGATCAAAATATTGTAAATTGTTCACATGTTGCATACAAACATTCCTGCCGACAGATATTTCAAGTTAAAGTTGACAAGCGTGGAACGCTTATAACGGTCGGTACTGAGCAAATACTTGCTAACGAATTCACTGTCCGAGTTAAAATTAGCCTGCCTACGCATTGTTATTTATCATGAAGGTATGCAATATGTTTCCTGCACTCTATCTTTTGCGAATATGTACCAAACTTTTATGAACAATCAACAAGCATTTGCAAAAAAGTGTATTGAAATCGGCAGTGTTTGTCCCCGGCCGGGCGGCGACCTATTTAGTGTTCTCGACTCATTCAAAAGGATGTTTTCCCCCATTGATTTTCAACATACAGGTATTCAATACATTACAATGCACACATGAAACATTTAATTGAACCGTTTTCCCATAGTCAATCAATAAACATTTCAGAAAACCGTGGCGTATTCGGCGGATTAACATGGCCCGACGACGTATTTAGTGTATGCGATTTGTTGAGAGGCAATTCAACGAGAGGTATTCAATGTTGAACAGATTGAAACAAAAGCGGCTGATGCTTGATGCCTGATGAAAACCTGATATGTTGCACTTCCAATAGTTGAGGGAAAACACCGATCATGAACTCCGAAAGAAGTACATGTACCTTTTTTTCTTCCAAAATTGTATTTTAGAAATATTAAAAGCTATTATTCTACTTTTAAATTGAGACACGATCATTTTGATACTGGCATACATTTTGCATAACATAATGCATACAAATAAATCAAAAGGTGAATATTTCCCTTTAACTATGTTAACTTAACGTTGAATGTGCGTTGTTTATCGAGACAGAGCACCATCTAAACGAGAAAGAGCATTTATAAATGGTATGTAAATGAAGTAGATACTGTTGTGCAATTCATCAATAATAAATGTGTTGTCATAATCGTGCCATAGCGCCACGGCGAGTGCTGTGACAGCTCGATCATTTAATTCTGATGAATAGGCATGCAGCACTGGGTGTTAGGCATGTCTCTGCAGTGCATTGCAGATAGTCGATGGACGCGGCCAACAGCCGCCTCCTGACTCACAACATTCCATCACCGATATAGTATATGCTGTCTTGCCATTGCGCTTGTGGTGATATACAGACAGTTTATTGATAAGTTTCGCCTTTTCGAAAAGGAAACCGAGTTGAATTCCCTACACAGCAGTTTTGGAGGCAACTCCTTTACTGTTTTACAGCCTGCAGGCTATGACCTAAAATTGTAATTATCTCACTTTAATCTTGTCTATAACATTGCAAAACCTGCGAGTTCTGTTCGATCGGTTTTTAACGCTACTTGCATAGATAGCGGCTCCGATTCCGTCGTACGGTGCCGCGTGGAATTTGGGCTATGCTGCGCGCGCGCGTGGTGTGCGTCGGTGGGGGCAGTGCCGGACTTGGACTGCGGTACGGGAGAGGGTGTGGCGCGTGTGTGTCGGTGAGGGCAGTGCCGGACTTGGACTGAGATGCGGGAGAGGGTGTGGCGCGTGTGCCGTGTGTGTCGGTGAGGGCAGTGCCGGACTTGGACTGCGGTACGGGAGAGGGTGTGGCGCGTGTGCCGTGTGCGTCGGTGGGGGCAGTGCCGGACTTGGCCTGAGGTACGGGAGAGGGTGTGGCGCGTGTGCCGTGTGTGTCGGTGGGGCAGTGCAGGACTTGGCCTGAGATGCGGGAGAGGGTGTGGCGCGTGTGCCGTGTGCGTCGGTGGGGCAGTGCCGGACTTGGCCTGAGGTACGGGAGAGGGTGTGGCGCGTGTGCCGTGTGTGTCGGTGGGGCAGTGCCGGACTTGGCCTGAGGTACGGGAGAGGGTGTGGCGCGTGTGCCGTGTGTGTCGGTGGGGCAGTGACGGACTTGGCCTGAGGTACGGGAGAGGGTGTGGCACGTGTGCTGTGTGTGTCGGTGGGGCAGTGCCGGACTTGGCCTGAGGTACGGGAGAGGGTGTGGCGCGTGTGCTGTGTGTGTCGGTGGGGCAGTGCCGGACTTGGACTGCGGTACGGGAGAGGGTGTGGCGCGTGTGCCGTGTGTGTCGGTGGGGCAGTGCCGGACTTGGACTGAGGTACGGGAGAGGGTGTGGCGCGTGTGCCGTGTGTGTGTCGGTGGGGCAGTGCAGGACTTGGCCTGAGGTACGGGAGAAGGTGTGGCGTGTGTGCCGTGTGCGTCGGTGGGGCAGTGCCGGACTTGGACTGAAGTACGGGAGAGGGCGTGGCGCGTGACGCGACAGATCGTCTCGATTTCACCACTGCCGTTGGCTCCTGCCGTTGACCGTCCGACCGTCTGTCACCGACGGAGGCGAGTGCCAAATTCTCCGGCAGAGGAGGGAGGGGTGGTGAGCGGGGGGTGGAGCATCGTGTCGTACCCGGCAGTGACAGACAGCTGCCCAGAGAGGCGGCGGCGGCGGCGGCGGCGGCGGTGACAGGAGCAGTGAACACTCGGCGGCGCGGTGATCTGCGACAGCGGCGGCGGTGACAGGAGCAGTGAACTCTCGGCGGTGCGGTGATCTGCGGCAGCGGCGGCGGTGACAGGAGCGGTGAACACTCGGCGGTGCGGTGATCTGCGGCGGCGGCGGCGGTGACGGGAGCGGTGAACACTCTGCGGTGCGGTGATCTGACTGGACGTGACCCCTGTGGAGAGACGCGGGACGAACACTGTACGGTTTCACAAGGGGAACAGGTCAAGGTCAAGCCTAGGATAGTTGACGGTGACGAGCGATCAACATCGTGATCTCGCGCCTGTACGCTGCTCCAAGTGGATGCCCACTCCAAGGTATTGTGTATGTTGGCTGATGCCTATCTGTTCCGGTTTTTTGCTCCCCTGCAATATCATGGCGATGGCTCCTAATCTGGGCGTTTTTGCTATCAGTTGGCAGCTGTCAATTCAAAGTTGGGATTGGGAACACTACATGCTACATGAATACAGACCCGTAGTGAAATAGTTCGTTTCGTTTCGTTTTATCGTTCGCTGCGTTTCGTTTTATCGCTCGTTTCGTTTTAGAAACTTAATAAGAAGAGGTCATTGTTTAGTTACTACAAGACATTATTCGACACTATCCCTATTACACCACTGTCATATGTCGCGGCCTGCTCCTCCCAGTGCTTTGAAGTATGCCACAGTTGTGAGTTGTCTAATCGATGCTTCGATCGATGCTTCGATTATACACGACGCTCCATCTTTAACCGAATTACCGAGAGTTCATTCGGTACCTTCACATTCTGAAACATCACATCCAAGGGCGGATCCAGGGGGGGGGGGGGGTGAACGGGGCCATGCCCCCCCCCCCCAGCCTTTTTAAGGGGGGGGAACTATGGTTTGCCCCCCCAGACGAAGTCTAACACATGCTATATATGCATTTTTAGAACGGTACTGGGCATCCCAAAATTGCAGCAGTCAAAATCCAGCTAGCCAGTCAAAAACTGTAAAATGAGACATGACACAAGAAGTTAACGGCATCGGGCATGACACAAGTTTCGCAATTGCATATTGTAGCGATCACGTGCGTCGTGTTGGTCATCGAGAGTTCGAGCGAGGCTTCACGATTGTATTGTCGGCGGAGCGGGCGCGACCTTGCGCGTCGAAGCACATGGCGAGAAGGACGCTCACACACGGCACAATTCGGTACCAAACGAATACTAAAATCCCGAACGCGCATACAGAATTACATGAAACGAAATAAGACGAGTAGTGCGCGAAATATGAAGTAAGAAAACGAACGACAGGTAAATAGAATTAGCAATATATAAGTTAGATCGTTAGATAATATGTATTCGTTTGTTCTAGAAGTTATTCTGCCGAACTGGCGGAATGCGGCCGCCGGTTGACAACTGTGGCGCGCTTGAGAGCTATGGAAGGTGAAAGGAAGATACGCGGCAGTTAAATAATACAAGACACTTAATAATACAAACATAAGACATCAAGCCGCGGCGTGACGTCCGCTACAATATACAAATTTGGAAAATTAATTCCATTTAGTGTCTTGCAGAGGCTCTTCTTGGCGGTAATTGCTGGCCCCAGGGCCAAATCTCTTCATAACATATTAACTTTAAAGCGGGCTACATGTTTAGCTAGTCTGCCCAGTTCCGAAAAAGGCGACGCGAACGCAAAGACGCGGACCTCGACAACCGGAAGCTGTTCCAGCGGTCCCCAACTTGCTGGCCCGAAGAGCTAATAGAGGGGACCAGGCCAGGACTATCTCCCCAAGCCATCTCCCCCAGGCTCCTACAGATCCACAGAGACCATTTATGCGCGGAAATGTCGGTCTGCCTCTTGCTACTTTGAAACAATTTGCACCGTTACCAGTTGTTTGTTACAGTTCGGTACATAGGTATGTATACAGACTACAGTTATTATTATCATATGTATACTATTGAGCGCAGACTGCCACCGGTCAGCGTGATTTACTATCCGAGGTTAATGTATATGAAAAACTACCTTTATTTCAACATTTTGCATCATACCGAGATGTGCAACCAGGAAAAGGGGTTACCTGAGGCTTGGCTCCACTCACCGTCTGGTTCCAATATTAAAATTGCGTTTTCCACGACCTAAAATTAAAATGTTCACGCCGCTTCGCGGCGTCACATCAGTGGCCATCGTCATAACGAAGCCATCGTCATCGTCTTCGTTTCGTCGTAACGCTGAATTGAATGAATAACATTTTTAGCTTCTTATCCTCTCCAAGGCTAAGAAGCTAAAAATGCCTATGTTTATGGGTTTTATCAGGCAAACCCGAAAAAATGCACGCCGCTTCGCGGCGCTAAATAACTAGTACCTACTATAACATGCAAATCCACATTAAAAATGCTGCAAAGACTTAAATACACGCATAACAAATTGGGGTATATTTTTTTCGACATTTCAGCCGACCCCTCCACTCAAAAATTATCGGCGACGCCCCTGGGTACAGCTGACAATTGACATAGTTTTGCTCAGTGTAAGGCAATATCAGAACAATACAAACTGCAAGCTGACATCTTTCCTTTTTCGATATCCCAAAAGGTCAAAAACCTATTAAAAAAAATCGAAATCGTGTGGTTGCAAAATAAAGTGGACCAAATCCGAGAAGAAATTCGAAATTGGGGGTAATTGGGGGTAAGGTCTGCTAAAAAACGATTTCCCCCCCCCCCAAAAAAAATGGCCGACTGGATGCGCCCTTGATTACATCCAAATATAACCTTAAATAAATATACCTTCAAAACATCACATCCAAATATAAATGCTTGCATAGGCAAGCATTCTTCTTGGCCTTGTTTACCAACACTCGCTAGGAAATGAATTGTCGGTTTGTTCAGATAGTCGATGGTTTTACATATTCAGGGCGCGTCTGTGACTCCGAGCGATCGTATGGTGTATTGTTGCACGGCATTGAATTGATGACCTAATATCTTCTTACCATTGTTACAGTGACTTGGAGATTTCCCGATTTCTCAGTTTTATTATGCATTCGAATGCTCCGTTTGAAACTCATACCTGCTGGCGTAGTTCCTCTGTCACCCAATCTGGAACGTACAGGTGGTCACGACAGCCGTTTTTGATGAACATGTGGGAAAAGAGAATCCTAATATGAAACCAAATATACTTGTAAAGACGTCTAAGACACGTTACCTGAAACTTAACGCATGTCGTAACTAAGCACTAGAAACGTGAAAATGTTAGACAAAGTTTGTTACTAATTTAAAGGAAATAGTTCACCTTCGGAACATTTTTCAGAACACGATTTTATTATATTTTGTAATACAGTTTATTTTTTTCTTTTCAAAAATGGTCCTACATCGCGCCAATTCAGGACAGAAGGTCGTAAATTATTGATTTTATGGTGTGCGTTATTGGTCTGCGCATGCTCCCTGGCAGTGCTGGCACTTTCAGACGGTACGGTACATCATATATGCGCCGCATTCCTTCGTCAAAAAGTAAAATATCTTCGGCTGGAGAGTCTTTTCAGCCAACAAAAGTTGCAGATAAGGATTTCTCAACACGGGCTACAAAACTGCTATTTCAGTTCAAACCCCCATGTTGAAGGTGAACTATTTCCTTTAAAAAAAAAATAGCACAACAACGAGCACCCCCGAACCTACAATCCCCGCGGAGGGTCTCCTCAAGCCTTACACAAATATCCCGTGAGCAGTGAAGAGCGCGGGCGCCCAAGCGTGTTCTGATTTTGAGGGAGGCCTGGCAGAGGCACCACCACCTGAACTGATTCTGACATGGCGGTTACCTGGATATATACAATCTTTCGAGTTTCCCAGTGAAGATAAGAATATCTTTCTAGTAGAGGTTGCTTTTCCGTTGGGTCTGCAGTGCAGGAATATTTTTAGCTTTGCACTCCGCTGAGATGCAAAGATAAAAAGGGTTAACCCTCGCCCTACGGGAGCTTTTTTCACCTTCGCCCTACGGGGGAGGGCCTGACAGGCCCCCTGTTAACTTCTAAACCAAGCAACTTAGAGCAATGTGGAGCAATGCGAATCAGCACGTTGCCTGTCATGAGCAAAATCGAACAGTATGCGATTTTTAGAGGTTTCAGGTCAACGGATGACCTTCCAGATCAAGTGAATGACCTCGGATTTACCACGTCCAGAACAGTAATTTTGCTCTTCAGAAAACCTCAAAATTAGAAATTGATAAATGTAAATAAAAAGGCATGTTCCTAGACCAGTCTTGGCTCAGAAATACAGAAAAGGTAATTATTTGTTCGTCTCTTGTCAAAAAGTAAAAAAAAAAGTTCTTTTAAAAAACGTCATCAGTTTCTTACACTTAGGGAGCAATCACTCAGTCAAACATGGAAATATTGTTTTGAAATATGGTATGGGTATTGTCCATACTCAGTTCTCTCACAAATATTCCGGTTTTTCTAATATCTTTGAAAATTTTGATTTTGTGGGGATGTTTCCAAAAAAAAATTGTTATTTTATTTTAGGGGTCAAAAACCCAAACTTTTGCAAATCCGAGATTGCCATTTTAAAGAGAATGCCATTTTGTATCTTTGGTCAATTGCGTTTGTAATTTCCTTTAAAATTCTGTTTTCTACCATTTTTCAAACATTTATATTTTTCCAACAACATGACGTCATCAAAACATGATTATCTCCCAAACTCTTCAACCAATTTCATTTTTTTTAAAGTATGCGTATAATTGTTGTAAACTCGGCTAACAAAAATTTCAGCAAGATGTGCTGTATGTGTAAAAAGTTATGCAAGGAAAAACCACATGGGGCCTGTCAGCCCCCCCCCCCCCCCCCCATAGGGCGAGGGACGTTCAACTATAAAATTAAATAATGTGTTATCTTTGCATCCCTCTGAGATGCAAGATAAGGTCACGTGAGTTCCGACGAAAAAGCAAGTACTGAGGCCTGTTCGGCATCTAAGAATATCCGACTGCGCATGCGCAGTAAGGCGCACTGAGTCTGGGCAGTAGCTAACTGGCGCATGACGTCAGAAACTATGACGTCATCACCCGACTTGCTCCTCAGAATGTCTAAGCCAGAAATTTCTGGATGCTCCCGATCTTATAATACAATTTCGACGATATTGGCGCCGGCGACAAAATAGGCGGACACATATCGCGAAACTGGTGGATTTTGAGAATATGAAGCAGTAATCTGCACAAAGCCCACTTTGACAACTCACCTCATGGCTGTTGATCACGGTCTTCGTTGACGTGATTCATGACAACTTCATCATCGCTACTTCTTTGGTCTTCCATGAAAGCATTATTGATTAAATCAAAGAACTGAGGAATCCCTCCTTGCTCACCTTCCATCTCGATCACAATATATAAATACATTATAAACAATTCAAAAGCACGTATTTCAGGCGTCACATCGGAATTACAAGAAAGCTACAATAAACAAAACAAAAAGATTATAGAAAAGCTGCTGCAAGTTTGTATAGGGCACTTCTTCATTGCTATTTTCCTAATAATATTTTGACCATCTGTGACGTCATCCAAAGTGCCATGACGTCACCGAAGATGTGACGTCACCTAACCTAAGAATATGCTTAGATGCCGAACTGGCCTCTGAACTGAACTGGACTGAATCAACATTTACTTAGATATAGAACCAGTAAAACGCCTTTTTGGGCGATGACCGAGCGGGCGCGCTCTGGTAAAGCTAAAACAGGTTTGAAATATGAAACGGTACGGGAGCACACGTGGTAGTAACACATAGTCCTTTTAGTCCTTTTAGTCCTCCATAAAAATTGCCAGGCCTCCATGCATGTCAACATAAAAAATAAGTTTTAATAAATTGTTCATGATCTCCTTTCTCGAATCCGCCGACCGCTGCATGCTTCAGCGTATAAACCAATAATGTTCAGATTAATCATGCCATTTTTGATCAAGAATGATTTGTGTTCATTTAGAAGTTTGCGTGTGCCACGCGTTGTGGTACCACCCCTATCAGAACGCACTATACCTCAATCAAAAATTATTTGATGGTCCTATCCAATGGTGAAAACCCAATCTCAATCGGAGCAGTGGTTGCAAAGTTATTAGCTTCCGAAAAGCGTCTCTATGGCCGGGTCGGGCCGGGTCGGGCTGGTTCGGGCCGGGTCAAATGTAAATTTGCCTAGTAAGTTGACAAGAAACATCACGGGCGCTTCGCGCCCGCTCGGTAATTGTTCATGTCTCCCTCGTGGAAGATAGGAAATCTTGTCCGCGCGTGCTCCTGAAAAACTTCGCTCCTTCATCGCTCAGTTTTTCAGTCACACACTTGGAAAAGATATCCTTATCTTCCACTCTGAGCCACGAAGAATCCTCTATATCTTTGCTGAGTGGCAATACCTGCAAATGAAACATGACAACATGAAAATAAACTCAAATCTCGAGCTGCATCTTTGCATCCTGCAGGGTACAAAGAATAATAATGTATTTGCAGCAGACAGGGGCGGATCCAGGATTTTTTTCAAGGGGGGGGGGGGGGGGGGGTGGAGGGCATGGGGGCGCATTTTTTTCCGGAGAACAGGGGCGCATTAGAACCAGGGGGCGCATTTTTTTTATCTCGGGAA
>JAXIVJ010016134.1:0-29756 GCA_036785665.1 Chirona hameri
AGCACGCTGAGTATTGTCTCTGTCTCTGTCTCTGTCTCTGTGGCTCTGTCTCTGTCTCTGTCTCTGTCTCTGTCTCTGTCTCTGTCTCTGTCTCTGTCTCTGTCTCTGTCTCTGTCTCTGTCTCTGTCTCTGTCTCTGTCTCTGTCTCTGTCTCTGTCTCTGTCTCTGTCTCTGTCTCTGTCTCGTCTCTGTCTCTGTCTCTGTCTCTGTCTCTGTCTCTGTCTCTGTCTCTGTCTCTGTCTCTGTCTCTGTCTCTGTCTCTGTCTCTCTGTCTCTGTCTCTGTCTCTGTCTCTGTCTCTGTCTCTGTCTCTGTCTCTGTCTCTGTCTCTGTCTCTGTCTCTGTCTCTGTCTCTGTCTCTGTCTCTGTCTCTGTCTCTGTCTCTGTCTCTGTCTCTGTCTCTGTCTCTGTCTCTGTCTCTGTCTCTGTCTCTGTCTCTGTCCTCTGTCTCTGTCTCTGTCTCTGTCTCTGTCTCTGTCTCTGTCTCTGTCTCTGTCTCTGTCTCTGTCTCTGTCTCTGTCTCTGTCTCTCTGTCTCCTGTCTCTGTCTCTGTCTCTGTCTCTGTCTCTGTCTCTGTCTCTGTCTCTGTCTCTGTCTGTCTCTCTGTCTCTCTGTCTCTCTGTCTCTCTGTCTCTGTCTCTGTCTCTGTCTCTGTCTCTGTCTCTGTCTCTGTCTCTGTCCTCTGTCTCTGTCTCTGTCTCTGTCTCTGTCTCTGTCTCTGTCTCTGTCTCTGTCTCTGTCTCCGTCTCTGTCTCCCCTGTCCTCTGTCTCTGTCTCTGTCTCTGTCTCTGTCTCTGTCTCTGGCTCTGGCTCTGGCTCTGGCTCTGGCTCTGCTCTGGCTCTGGCTCTGGCTCTGGCTCTGGCTCTGGCTCTGGCTCTGCTCTCTCTCTCTCTCTCTCTTTCTCTCTCTCTCTCTTTCTCTCTCTCTCTCTCTCTCTCTCTCTCTCTCTCTCTCTCTGCTGTCACATGCAGCGTAAAGGTTTTCTCGATAGCTCTCTATAGCTAAATAATGACGTCATCATCTGCCCCCAAATGCATAGATTTAAGTGACTTTTCGAGAGAGAGGAAAAATATCACCATCGTTTTCAGCAGCACTTACTTTCATATTTTCGACTACAACCAACGTATATTTGCAGTGGCAGCGCGTCCATAAGGCACTTTAGCAGTGCCTGACCAAAGTTCAGACCCTATTCTTCGCGGCATGACACAACATTCGCAATTGCTTATACAAATTTGGAAATGGGGAAATGAATTCTATTGGGTAAGTGTCTGGCAGAGGCTCTCCTTGGCGGTAATTGCTGGCACTGACGGATCCAGGGGCATCAGGGCAAATGCCCCCTCTCCCCTCCACAGGAATCTGGGAGGGGCATTCAATACAATTATGCCCGCACTAAACGTGGAAAAAAATTATCTTAGGCGAAACTTCATGAAAACGGAAGTTCTTGTTCTTCTCTCGAATGATTGAACTTGAAGTTTGTATGTATCCCTTTCTTTCAATGATAGACAAAACAGCGCACCTGATGCAATTCAAGCAGCCCCGGTGACACTTAACCCGCGCCCCGCTGGGGGGGGGGGGGGGGGGGGGGGGCAGAATCTGCCCTCCCGGATTTTCTCAATAACATGAAAAACTATGATAGATATAAAAGTCAATCTTTCAGTACCTTATGCTGCATCATTTATACGTCTTTTCACCGAATTCCAATTAATTGATAGAGTATTTTGGGACATAATGACGTTTTCATGACGCCATGTCATGCCATTTTTGGTTGGAAAAACGATAAATGTTTGAACAATCGTAGACAATAGAGTTTTGAAGCAAATTTCAAATAAAAAAACGTCAAAAGAAAGGAAATAACATTCTCCTCAAAATGGCCATCTCGGGTTCCGAAATTTTGTGTTTTTAACCCCCCCCCCCCAAATAAAAGATTCTGTTTTTTTTAATCAACAAAAAGAAAAAAAATGAAAGTGAAATTTCTTAAGCTCGAATACCAATATAAGGCGACCGGCCCAAATCAGCGGATACAAAAAATGGGGGTATCTTTTTGCTCACAAAAAGATGCCCCCCCACGGTGAGAGGCTGGATTCGGCAGTGCATGCCGCGGTACTTATACCTGGGTGCCGAATTGTCCCATACCAGGTTAGGTGGGCGCCACTTGAAGCGTTTTTACCACCCCCTGCTTTTGGCAGCATCACGATAATATCGCCCCAGCTTGTGGCGCTACCTACCAGTAAGGCGCCGTAGTTGGCGATGAACAAGCGAGCGCGAAGGAAATGTATGGGGAATTTCAACTCCATCGGGCAAGTAGTTTCTGAGATGCACAAAAGGTGCGCACGTACGTACGTGCAGAGGCACCCACCCATGACTTCTGGAAAGTGGCGGCTGAGAGTACCCTAACAACACACCCAATTCGAACACAATCGGCTCAGCCGTTCCTGAGATATGGAATAGGGGTGTGCACGTGCACACGTGCTGAGGCACCCCCACCCGACTTCTGGAAGGTGGCGGTTGAGGGGCCCCTAACCACACACCAAATTTGAACACAATTGGCTCCAGCCGTTGCAGAGTTTTTTTTTTGCGAGAAAAACACTTTTCAACACCCCTCACGCGGCACGCGCCACGCGCAGTGGTAGTCACCCACATGAGTCAGCATCGTCCCTCAAACAGGGTAGGTTGGATGGGGATGCTCAGCAAAAAAGACCGCTTGTCAATCGGACGTGTGGTTGCAGAGATATGAGCTGCTCAAAAGCGTCGCCACGGGTCGGGTCGGGTCGGGTCGGGCCGGGCCGCTCATAATCAGATTTTTCCCCATATACCACGGAAGGACGTGCGGTTAACGAAAAACTGAATAGGTGGCTATGGCCGAAGGTTGACGACATTGGCATAGAGGATAGGTATTGCCCGGAAGCGTTGCCTAACCAGTCACGGAAGGTTGGCGCCGCCACTGTATATTTTACAACTTCCAGAAAGGTGAAACAGGGCCTATTTTTAAGGGAAACCATGGGAGGAGGGGGGGGGGGGGGGGGGGGGGGGTGGGAAAGGTACCCCCAATTTTTGGGGGACATATTCACAAACAAAATTTGTGGACATTTTTCCGGATTTTTTTTATATATTTTTTTGTTGTTTTTGTTTTGGGGGGAAAACAAACAAAAAATCACAAATCCGAGATAGGCATTTGGAAGAAAACGTCATTTCCTTTCTTGTGACGTTTTTTATTTGCAATTTGCTTCGAAAGTCTATTTTACGAATTTTCAAACATTTATTGTTTTTCCACCAAAAATGGCATGACATGACGTCATTAAAAGTTATTAATCTCCCAAAATACTACATAAATTTCATTGAAATTTGGTGAGAAGGCTCTCGGTAGAATTGATGCAGTATAAGGTACTGAAAGTTTCACGTTTGTTATATATCACAATTTTAACGTTATTGAGAAAATCCGGGAGGGGCAGATTTTGCCCCCCCCCCCCAGCGGGGCGCGTGTCACCGGGGCTGCTTGAATTGCATCAGGTGCGTTGTTTTGTCTATCATTGAAAGTAAAGGATACACACAAATTTCATATTCAATCACTTGAGAGAAGAAAAAAACTTCCGTTTTCATGAAGTTTTCCTAAAGTCCTTGTTTTTTTCACGTTCAGTGCAGGGAACGCGCGGGGGAAATACTTGTATTGCATGCCCTCCCCCCCCCAGATGCCTGTGGAGGGGGGGGGGCGCATTTGCCCCTGATGTTCGCCCCCAGATCCGCCAGTGGGGGTCGGGATACCACTCCCCCTTAGTTTTGTGTTGGAAATAGCGGAAAACGACGCCATTTCGCGCCACATTTTTGTACAACTGCTTGCCTATCAATTGCCCAAATCCTGTTAATTTTTTCACCTCGGGTCTCTTCAGGTCACGTCACTAAGTAAAGTCTAGTGATCCCACCTCAAATAAATGTAAGGTCGTGCCGCAGCCACATTGTTTGACCGATCATTTAGATACATTCATTTACATACATCATTTATATTTAATCAGGTCATAAACACCTACAATTCTGCTATTTCGGATGATGTTTATATCGGTGACCTAAGGTGAAGTCTATTTTGTGACCTCGCAATTATAAGTCATTGGGGACACAGCAAATGCATATACATCCACAGGAAATGGCTAAATTTGCCCAATATTCACCAGAATCTCGCATCTTTTGCAAAATACAAAGATCCAGTGGCGGTGGGCAATTGCCCCCCCCCCAACCCAACCCCCAACCGCCTGAAATCGGCGCAAGATCGACACATTTCCTGATATAGAAGAAAATCTAAGCAACTTTTACTAAGGAAAGTTAACTTTAACCCGCGCCGTGCCGGAGTTCGGCGCCACCTTCGCCGTGCAAAAAAAAAGCTGGTCCGGACGAGCTTTTTCCGCGGATGAATACCGCGGTATCGCGGAATGTCGGAAGTAATATCGCGCGCCGAATGGCCTAGTGTGCGGCCCGCCTTAAACCCTATTTGTGGCAGGGGGGGATTCCGCCCCCCCCTTATGTTTTTCGCAATTATCTCCAGAACGGCTGGAGCAGGCCATGAAATTTTGGTACTTTTCCCAAAACATATTTTCACATATGGACTTCAAATGTTGAGTTCTTAACCTCAACAGAGGCGGTTCCAGGGCACGGTTTTGGGTGGGTTCGGCGGCGACATTTGGCGATAATACGGAAATGCGATCTTCACGGTTTCTTCCTAACAGCCTCAAGTATGCAGGAGTTAAATCAGTTTACGGTGATTTCAACAAGTGCAAATTAGTTGATGTTATGAAATATCATACAAATTGCATGGCAGAGGCGGTTTCAGGGCTTGAAAAGGGGGGGCTTCCAGGAAGTATTCAATGCTTTGCGGGAAGCCAATAGAGCAATGTAAGGGCATTTATAGCTATCTAGATGTAAAAGATAGCTTCTGTTTCCATTATTTGCATAATTTTATTACATATAGAGTTTCAGGGGCGTGTTCAGGCACATGAAAAGGGGGGTGACTGGCATGGTGAGGACGATATGCCAGCGATTACGGCGCAATAGACGGTTAGCTTATAATGATATATGCACATATGAGGCCAGAAAAGGGAATAAAGTCATTTGTTTTTGCATTGGCGCGCTCAGGAATGGAAGAAAGGAGGTAATATGATTGCAAGGAAACCAAGAGGCATGGGCCTACAATGACATAACATACTGCAGTTTTAGGATGAAACACGCATCACAGGGTACTCGAACGAACGATTATAAGATAATAGGCGATCCAGGTAGGGTAAAAAGGGGGGTAAGCAATGCACATTGAAGTTGTAAGTGAAATAGTCACTGTTTGACTAGTTAGTATCATAATAGCGGATAATATACT
The DNA here is from genome assembly GCA_036785665.1 of Chirona hameri. Lineage (NCBI taxonomy): Eukaryota > Metazoa > Arthropoda > Thecostraca > Balanomorpha > Balanidae > Chirona > Chirona hameri. The sequence goes on from JAXIVJ010016134.1 coordinate 5,354, forward strand.
TATAAAAAGGTCTTGCACCTCCCCAGTTTGGATCCTGGATACGCCTATGATGAAGTACAATATTCAACAAGGAACTATCTACGATCAGTAACTTATTTATAGTGCTGGGTAGCAACTTGCCTGCGGTTAATTTTTTCTCTCCAATTTGACCTCCCTTTTTCACTAACCTGATACCGCCCTTATGGCAAAAATATGATGTATAACTGTTGTGTCTAATGTGACAATAACATACCATTTCATTTATAAAATAAACACCATCAAAAAATGGTTTCATTACGCATGAATTCACCCCATATTGAGTGACCTGCACACGCCTATGATTTTTGAATTTGCAAAAGTCACCCACATATATCAATTTCCAATTCAATCTTTATCGATTCCCGTTGGTTGTGTTAAAATCAGTTGATAAACATGACAGCTGTGTTGGATCACAAATACCACTAAAATTTGTAGTTTTTGCCCCCCTGTTGCCCCCTATCAAAAATGTAGTGTTTTTTATTATTTAGAAATTTAGATCGTGTTGAGGGGAACCAAACAACTTTTGATTTTTGAAAATCGGACTAGAGGATCTCGAGATCTCCGGGGGGGGGGGCGGAATCCGCCCCCGCCCCCCTGTTACAAATAGGGGTAGCCAGGAGCCTGTTACAAATAGGGTTAACCCGCGAGTCACTGGGGGGGGGGGGGGGGGGTTGGCCCCCCCTCTTAGGAATATTAGTAATATCTCAGCAAATAATGCAGATATCGACGCCAAACTTTTAGTACCTTTCCGGGCATCATTTTTACACATTTTGAGCAAAAATAAAGCAATTTCGTCAGAAATTTTTCGAGATATAGTTAATTTAGTGACGTCACTAAACACGATTTTGACACCAAAATAAGCTAAACTTTGCCAGGCCGTACAAATGTAGCATTTGAAGCAAAATGTAATAAAAACGCTAAAAAGTAGACAATTGCAAGGGCTGCATATCAGCTATCTCGAAATTTCGAAACTTTGATTTTTACCCCATTTTATTTTATTTTTAAATGCCCACAAAATCTTTCTTTTTTAAAAGATATAACAAAACGGAATATACGTCAGATAACTACATATGAGCAACTAACATACCAAATTTGAAAATGATACCATCTTTTTTGACTGACTGAGTATGGGTAAATTATGATGTCATATTTTGAAATTGCGTTTTGGAGGTTTTATTGACCAGATACAGACAAATAAATGCCAGCACTCTAATTTTAAGATAAAACTTATATAGAAACATGCTTTTGTCATTTCGATTTATCAATTTCAAATTTTCACCCTCAGTGACCTGAACTTGACCTGAACTTGACACTAACTTCACGTAAATGAAGTCAAGTGGTAAAATGACTATCACTATCGAATTATACGCGTAAAGGCATCCATAAAACATGTGCTCCATGACTTTCGTAGATATTTTGTGTGTAGTGACCTTTTGTGACCTGACCTAGACCTTGATCTTTTCCAACAATCTCGCTTTAGCTCATGTGGGATATATATAATACCCTTGCCAACACTTTGGGTGATTATAGGCGCAATTGAAGGCCATGAATGGCAAGTATTGTACATAAACTCAAATACCTCGATTTTGACGTTTGACTTGACCGTGACCTGACATGTGACTTTAATTAAAAATTTGTAAGTATGCGTTAGGTTCATCTCATTGAGCGCTTTCGAATGCCGCCTTGTGTGTTCCGCTGCGATAGTTGGTTCGGAAGATACCAGGGGGGGGGCTAAAAAAGCTCCCCCCCCAGTGAGTCGTGTTATAGAATATACCCCAGTGACTGCCGGGTTAAAGGACATAGTTCACCTTGGAAATTTTTACCCAACATGATTTGATTATATTTTTGAATACAATTTATTTTTATGTTGTCAAAAATGGCCTTATATCGCGCCGATTCAAAACAGAAGGCCGTAAATTTGTATTGTTTATCAAAACTATATGCATACTCTCTGAGTCAGAGCCCTGACGTCACGCGAATGTTAAAAATGGTTCAGCCAATCAGATTCGAAAGTAGTCGCGTAGAGATAGACTCGCATTGGAGATGTGCGGACCGGCGGCCGGCGATTCGCTTGCTAGCACCAGCTGCAAGCTGATTGGCTGATGGTATAGCCTCTGCCCGGGCTAGAACCAGTACTACATTCTTTCGCCAGCACCGCATTCCTTCGCCAAAAACTCAAATATATTCGGCTGGGGAGTCTTTTCAGTCAAGAAAACTTGCAGATAGGGGTTTCCAGGGGCGTCGCCACGGTTTCAAAACTACTAGGGACATATTGATACCTTAAAGCCGAGGCCACTTTCACCTCTGGGGGGGGGGGGGGGGGGGTTGCGGCCGGAAATATTTCTAACTCAATTCTTTCCATGCAACGCGCATAGGCGTAATGTTAATGAGCTCAGCAGAATCCCATTGTATCTAGTGTTAACTGAATCGCTCAGTATACGGACATTGGTCGAGTTTTTTATACTTTTTTGTACTTACAAAAACAACATCTGGAAATTTCCTTCTTAGGATGCCCAAAAACGCTCCAAAAATAAATTTTAAGCGTGCATTAGACTTGTCTTGGGGGGGGGGGGGGCAAAAGATAGTTTGGCCCTCCCTTTGACCGTCTTGGGGGGGGGGGGGGCATGGCCCCGTTTGCCCCCCCCCCCCTGGATCCGCCTATGCGACCACGTACGGCCAAATCTGTGCCTTCAAGGGCGTCGCCACTCGCCTCGGTCTTAACGTTACTTGGAAAAATTAAGTGTACTTCAACTTTTGATGATGTTGAGGTTATCTATCTGAAAGTTACTGACATGTCCCGTGTCCCCAGCATGACCCCAGCAAAGGCAGTTTCGAATTTTACTAGGGACAGTCCTTAGTAGATTTTGAGGATTTGAAAATTACTAGGGACAATGTCCCTAGTGTCCCTAGTGGTGGCGACGCCCATGGGGGTTTCCCAACACGGGCTACAAATCTGCTATCTCAGTTTAAAACTAATGTTGAAGGTGAACTATTTCCTTTAAAGGAAATAGTTCACCTTCAACATTAGTTCCGACCTGGCCAGGGACTGCACTGGCTGCTTTGTCGCCCTGCCGACATACTCAGGGGCAGGGGCGACGGATTGCGGGGCGCAGGGTACCCAAAATCCCCCTCAAATGAAAATCCTGGGGAGGGGAAGGGTCATGTTGCCCCCAGATTGAGCAAACTAAAATATGGGGGGGGGGGGCAAAACTACCCTTTGCCCCCCCCCCAGGGGCGGTCGCAGCCTTCACCTTCGGGGGGGGGGGGGGGCAACTTGGCAAAAGGGCCCTTGCCAGCAAAAGGGCCTTTGCCAGCAAAATGGCCCTTTGCTTACTAAATAAAATTAAGCATCGCAACCAGGCACGAAGCCAGTATTTTTCTCAGGGAGGGGCCACAGTACCTTTTCACCTGCCGAGAGGGGGGGGGGGGGGTGCAGTCGAAGATATGTCTAACTCCATTCTTTCCATGCAACGCCCATAGACACGTAATGTTAAAGCTTGAGGGAATCCCATTTTATCTAGTGTAAACTGGAACCCTTAGAGGGGGGGGGGGGGGGAGGGGGGACCTTTGGGGGAAGGGGGGGGGAGGAACTTGGCAAAAGGGCCCTTGCCGGGCCTGGGGGCATGTGCTGGTCTGAATAGGGTCCTCAGACGGCCTTCGAGAACTGTCGATACGAAAGCGCTCTTTAGTGATCACAGAACTGTGGGGCGAACTCTTTTCTTAGCCATATTGTAAAAAAAAAACTTCGTCATCTCAGACTGCGGACACCTACAAATTACAATACACCTCCCTCAGCATCACATGATGTTATTACAACCAAATGGCATGGGCATTGACAGTAGCGCACCCAGGGGGGGGGGGGGGGCGCCCCCCCCCCTGGAGCTGGCGGGGGTTAGATGCGGCATACAGCTGGCGAGAGTCAGGGGCGTCCCCAAGGGGAAACCCTAGACACCCGCGGGTACTACCTTGGACTCAGGGGCCCATTTTTACTTTCATTTATGAGTCCCTCAGTGACTCAGTCGGCTTCATATGGCTCTCTGTCGACCTCTCTGTTGAGGGCCGACAGAGAGCCCTATGACACAGAGACAGAGACGGTCCTCTGTCGGCCTGAGAGGGCCCTCCGTCGGCCTGAGAGGGCCCTCCGTCGTCCTGAGAGGACCCTCCGTCGGCATGAGAGAGCCCGCTGTCGGTCTGAGAGGGCCCTCCGTCGGCCTGAGAGGGCCCCTCTGTCAGCCTAAGAGGGCCCTCTGTCGACCTGAGAGGGCCCTACGTCGGCCTAAGAGAGCCCTCTGTCGGGCTCAGACTGTACTCCGTCGACCTGAGAGGGCCCTCCGTCGGCCTGGGAGGGCCCTCCGTCGGCCTGAGAGGGCCCTCCGTCGTCCTGAGAGGACCCTCCGTCGGCATGAGAGGGCCCTCTGTCGGCCTGAGAGTTCCCTCTGTCGGTCTGGGAGGGCCCTCCGTCGGCCTGAGAGGGCCCCTCTGTCGGACTGGGAGGGCCCTCTGTCGACCTGAGAGAGCCCTCTGTCGGCCTGAGAGGGCCCTCCGTCGGACTAAGAGGGACCTCTGTTGGCCTGAGAGGGACCTCTGTTGGCCTTAGATGGCCCTCTGTCGACCTGAGAGAGCCCTCTGTCGGCCTGAGAGGGCCCCTCTGTCGGCATGAGAGGGCCCTCTGTTGGCCTGAGAGTTCCCTCTGTCGGTCTGAGAGGGCCCTCTGTCGGCCTGAGAGGGCCCTCCGTCGGCCGGGGAGGGTTCTCCGTCGGCCTGGGAGGGCCCTCCGTCGGACTGAGAGGGCCCTACGTCGGCCTAAGAGAGTCCTCTGTCGGCCTGAGAGGGTCTTCTGTCGGCCTGAGAGGGCCCTCTGTCAACCTGAGAGAGATCTCTGTCGGCCTGAGAGGGCCCTCCGTCGACCTGAGAGGGCCCCTCTGTCGGCCTGAGAGGGTCGTCTGTCGGCCTGAGAGAGCCCTCTGTCGACCTGAGAGAGCCCTCTGTCGGCCTGAGAGGGCCCTCCGTCGGCCTGAGAGGGCCCCTCTGTCGGTCTGAGAGGGCCCTCTGTCAGCCTGATAATTCCCTCTGTCGGTCTGAGAGGGCCCTCTGTCGGCCTGAGAGGGCCCTCTGTCGGCCTAAGAGGGCCCTACGTCGGCCCAAGAAAGCCCTCGTCGGGCTTAGACTGTACTCCGTCGATCTGAGAGGGCCCTCCGTCGGCCTGGGAGGGCCTTCTGTCGGCCCTCTGTCGGCCTGAGAGGGCCCTCTGTCGACCTGAGAGAGCCCTCTGTCGGCCTGAGAGGGCCCTCCGTCGGCCTGAGAGGGCCCTCCGTCGGCCTGAGAGGGCCCCTCTGTCAGCCTGAGACGGCCCTCTGTCGAGAGGGCCCTCTGTGGGCCTGAGAGGGCCCTCTGTCGGCCTGAGAGGGCCCTCTGTCGACCTGAGAGAGCCCTCTGTCGGCCTGAGAGGACCGTCCGTCGGCCTGAGAGGGCCCCTCTGTCCGCCTGAGAGGGCCCTCTATCCGCCTTGAGAGGGCCCTCTGTCGGCCTGAGAGGGACCTCCGTCGGCCTGAGAGGGCCCCTCTGTCGACCTGAGAGGGCCCTAAGTCGACGTGAGAGAGCCCTTTGTCGGCCTGAGAGTGTCCTCTGTCGGTCTGAGAGGGCCCTCTGTCGGCCTGAGAGGGCCCTCTGTCGGACTGAGAAAGCCCTTTGTCGGCCTGGGAGGGCCCTCCGTCTATGGCCTTAGCTTTGGGGGGGGGGGGGGCAAAATATATGTTGCCCCCCCCCCCTTATGTGTCTTGGGGGGGGGGGGCATGGCCCGGATGGCCCTCCACCCCCCCCCCCCCCCCCCCCCCTGCGACCGCCACTGGCCCCCCAGGACTTTCGACTGGGGGGGAATTTTGGGTACCCTGCCCCCGTAATCCGCCGCTCCTGCTCAGGACCCCTCCGACCTGACCAGGGGCCCCTCTAGTCTGGCTAGGAACTCATCCGGCATGTTCAAGGGCCTTCCAACCGGCCCAGGGACCCTTTCGGTCTAGCCAGGGGCCCCTCTGACCTTGCCCAGAGAGCCCCTCCGATCGGGCCCAGCGACTCTTCTGGTCAGCCTGCGCTGGGTGCTTTGTTGCCCTGCCCACATGCTCAAGGGCCCTCCGACCTGCCCTGGAGCCCCTCCGTGCTGGCCAGGGGCCACTTCGGCATGTTCAGGGGCCCTTCTTACCCGTCCAGGGGTCCTTTCGGTCTGGTCAGGGGGCCCTCCGATCTGTGCAGGGGGCCCTTTTAACTTCCCAGGGGCCCTCTGGTCTCTCCAGGGGCCCTTTAAACCTTATAAGGGGCCCTTCCGACCCAGCAAGGGACTGCGCTGGCTGCTTTGTCGCCTTGCGACATGCTCCGAGGGCCCTTCAACCTGCCACTGGGGCCCCTCCGTGCTGGCTAGGGGCTCATTCGGCATGTTCAGGGGCCTCTTCTGACCCACCTAGGGGCCCTTTCGGTCTGGTCAGGGCCCCTCTGACCTGTACAGGGGCCCTCTTAACTTCCAGGGGCCCTCTGGGTGGGCAAAGCCCGACTTGTCCAGGGGCCATCCAACCTGCTCAGGGGGCCCCTTATTGACCTGACAAAGGACTGCGCTGGCCGCTTTGTCGCCCTGTCGACATGCTCAGCGGCCTCTCAACCTGCCCAGGGGCCCCCTCTGTGCTGGTTAGGGGCCCATTCGACGTGTTCAGGGGGCCCATTGGACGTGCTCAGGGGCCCTCTGACCCGCTCAGTGGCCCTTTCAGTCTGGCCAGGGGCCCCCTCTGACATGCACCGGGCTCTCTTGAACGTCCAAGGGGCCCTCTGGTCTTTCAGAGAGGGCCCTGGTGGCCCTAAAGACCCTCTGAAGTCCTCTAAACTTTCTAAAGACCACGCGTCGTGTAGTAAAGAGCCTATGATACCGGCGCTTCGCGCTGTCTCGTCGGCCTTTTCGGCGCGCGCAGCGCGCCCGAAAAGGGCCCTCCTGGCCTCCCTCCGGGCGGGAGAGGGGGGGGGGGGGGGGGGGGGGGGGGGGGCGCCCCGCCGCCCTCCCCTTGGCTACGTGCCTGAGAACCACACCCCTGACTTGTGGGAAACTGGCGGCTGAGATCGGCCCCCTCCGAAGTCAGTTGGTAGCACTATAGCTCTTGGGCGTGACTTTCCTACTAGCCCAAAGGGTTCACGTGTTAAATGACCCAACTTTGGGAAGCTGTATCTCGAGTTCTATTCAGCCGATTCGCCTGCAGCTAGTCTCCAATGAAATATCGTTCAAATATCTCGCGATGATTCCTCTACCATTTTTCACCTAACCCAGCCAAATTCTTAGGGCGTGAGGGGTAAAGATTTGACTGCACTCCGTGCCGGTCTGGCCAGTTTCTGGCGATGCTGGTGCGCCGGCGGCAATAGCTCAGTCGGTAGAGCATCAGACTACGGATGCGAGGGTGGTGGGTTCGAATCCCGCTCGGGTAAGGGTGATTTAGCGCAGGAATGATGTTATATTATTTTTGATGGTCGATAACTATGTTTTTATCGACAAAATAAACTGTTTAAAATGTTTTGTCGAAATTAACTTGATTTAAACCATCTTCTCCGGCTTGATATTGAGTAATTCCGCGATGATAACTTGTTAATAGGTAATTGTCGTATTTATCCTTCTCGTTTGTCATTTCATATCGCGACCTGCTAGTGTGACAAGCTGTGAGTACTAAGTAGTAGCGTGTATGAGTGAATACAATATGAATATATTTGTGAAATACCTCTTTCCAGCTTTTACACTGATTGATACTTATTAAAACGTAAGTAAAGCAAAACATACACATTGATTACATATCATACTCGTTCGAAGATTGTTAAAAAAAACATTTAACTGACAACTGGTTTTCCCGATACTTTCGAGCTTTTTCTTCGTTTCTCAGACTGTCTTTTACGAAAACTGACAACCAACCCATTGAAAGAAAAGTTACTCCAATAAATCATTATTGAAAGCACTGTAGCAGCAATAATACAACAGCATTGTAGGAGCTACAGTGGCACAATTGATGCAAAAGACAAGATGACGCACGTACGAGATAACTTGTTCCTACATGGATTACAAGAGACTCAAGCCCGATTCAAGAAGATCCCTCCACACAATTCAATGACGGATATCCAAGCAGCCCTCACAACAAATGCAACAATGGATCTTAGATACCAGTGGATCTCTGGGTGAAATTAAGGGACAGATATCGGATTACACATGATACCGTGATAAACATACCACAACATACAATCAGTGGTGAATCTAGGATCCCAGCAGATCTCACGACAATATGCAACTGAACATCTCGGATGCCATATCTTTGGGTTAAATCCAGCAATATATTTCGAATCACACAGTATCCTGTTATACACACACCAGAACAACAATAGTAACATGCACCTCAGGCCTCAGCAGATTTACGGTACAAAATAAAACAGCCCTCTCGATTCTGCCAGTACCTGAGAAGTTGACAACAAAACGACATGAACAAAACAAGAGAAAAACATGACATGAGTGAATGAGCACAACTGTCCAGTCTATTCACTGCAGCCTATACACTAGTTTGCACTGTGCGTGGTGCCAGCACTTCCTCGCTCCTCACCCCCGTGCCCGAGACTCGGCGCGTCGGGCCCTGTTGATGTTGCCCATCCTGATAAATGTCCGGACGCGACGGAAGGAGGCGCGAGTCTTGGGATGGACGCGTGGGAACTTGTCCTGGAGGACCATGACAAAGTCCTGATGCCACGGACCTTCGGCTTAAGCCATCGGGCTCCAGAGAGGCTCCAGAGCGTGGTGGGCACAGACAACCGCCTCCACCTGCTTGAAGGTGGCGTAGAATGTCTCCGTGGGCACCGTCAGGCCGCCGATACTCGACGACCCTGGTCCACAGGGCCTGCAGAGGCACCGACTCGGCCGAGGCGGATGGTACACAGAGGGAGCGGTCGACGGGCCTCTTCCTCGCGATGTAGCCGGCGACGTAGGCCATGACGCTCTCTGTCGCGGACATACCGGTGACCGTGTCCCGCGCGGCCGATGACGCAAGAGGGCGGCATGCTGCTGACTGGGACGCCTCCGCATGGTGAAGCAGGTCAGCCACATCCCTCAGGTCGTCCATGTCCTCCCCGTTATCGCCGTCTGTTTTCGCTGTCGTCACCTCCTCCACCGGTCCGGTGAACTCCAGCAGGTCTGCCGTCAGTTCGGAGGTGCCGGTTGCCTCCACCTCCAGCACCTGATCCAGCTGCTCCTCCAGATCACCAGTCTCAGACTCTGCCGCATGATCACCGTCTCTGCAGACGGGACTTACGCCTCGCTGCATGACGAACAGGAGGGCCCTCGCTTCAGTCGGTGTGGGGTTCTGGTTGGAGCCTCCCGGGCCTCTCACCATGCCGAACAACCCTTCCAGCCTGTCCTGCGTGAGCCGGCGAGTCAGGACGAACACATCACCGAACTCTGCCTGGAGGTCCTTGAACAGGCCACGCACCGACCGGATGCTGATGACCATCCCTCTCTGGAACGGGTACATGCACCATGCGATACCGACACGCATCAGCGTGGCCTCCGTCACAGCGGCTGAGATAGCCCTCTCTTGTTCATCGCTGCCACGGTAGCCTCTCCGTCTCCGCAGATCTTTTGTGTCGCCTGGGTAGCTGGCGTTGAGGAAATCCGTCGCTTCGTCCACGACACGAAGGAACCTCGCCTACTCTTCTTTGCCCGCGATGTGCCGCTGCAAGACGCTGGCAGTCGAGGCGCTCAGGACTTGGAGACACAGACCATGCCAGTGACCTATACAAAATAATAATTAGACACCAATAGAGATGTGAATGGATGGCAGCAGACGCTGAGTCCAGAAGGAACTTGTGACAAGTTATATAGAACTTATTGGTCACTTTTAGGTCACGCCAATATTGAGGTCATCACACTGCAGACTGGTTATTGAATATTGATTCAACCTTTTTTGGAACGATTCAACCACAACTCATTTTGGAACCAGAATGATTCAATCACCGCTCGATTCATGGATACACATTTGATAATTGCTTCTTTCTGATTCAAAGAATCAAAAACATATTTTAATCGATTCACGCTTGATTCAACATTTAAATGTATGTTGTATTTACGTCCAAGCAATACAAATGGAAACATACACATAAATGATCATTAGAACATTGTTACAGCAATCATATCATACTCCTGCTAACAAGTGCACATCATATTCCTGCTAACACGTGCCAGCTCTGCTGCTGCGACAAAGTAGGTGCAGTACAAGTGTTTTGTCAGCAGGCACAGAAATTGGCACATGCGGCAGTGGCACAGTTGAAGGCGGGCTTGTAAACAATGCAGAGTGCTTGTTCCAGGTTGAAAGCAGCAAACTCTGCCATGGCTATCACAATCGCTTTGCTGTATGATAATCTTTTTGGTCTTTGTGCACATGCATTAGAATGTCCTTTCCGCAGCAAATCTGTGAAGCTCTTTGAAGCAGGATTCCAAGAAATGTTCAGAGCAATTCCTAGGGTCTTTAACCTCTTCCCTTGCTGCATCTCGTCGAATTAGTCGCCACCAAAGATCGCCAACTTCGGGATCACGAGGAAGACGGTGGTAGCCACTAGCCAGTCCCCAAATGATTTTAATTACCCTTCTCCGTACTATTGGTACAGCCAGGCACAACACAGTAGGGCATAGCCGGGTAAAAACGTGAATTAAAAATGGAAGAGATCAAGCTCTACCCGACAACTTAAAGGAAATAGTTCACCTTCGGAAATTTTTCAGAACACGATTTTATTATATTTTTTAATACAGTTCTTTTTTTCTTTTCAAAAATGGTCCTACATCGCGCCAATTCAGGACAGAAGGTCGTAAATTATCAATGTTATGTTGTGCGTTATGGGTCTGCGCATGCTCAGACCAGTGCTGGCACTCTCAGACGGTACGGTATATCATATATGCGCCGCATTCCTTCGCCAAAAAATCAAATGTCTTCGGCTGGAGAGTCTTTTCAGCCAAGAAAAGTTGCAGATAAGGATTTCTCAACACGGGCTACAAAACTGCTATTTCAGTTCAAAATCCCATGTTGAAGGTGAACTATTTCCTTTAAAGGAAATAGTTCACCTTCAACATGGGTTTTGAACTGAAATAGCAGTTTTGTAGCCCGTGTTGAGAAATCCTTATCTGGAACTTTTCTTGGCTGAAAAGACTCTCTCAGACGAAGATATTTGACTTTTTGGCGAAGGAATACGGCGCATATATGATGTACCATACCGTCTGAAAGTGCCAGCACTGCCATGGAGCATGCGCAGACCAATAACGCACACCATCAAATCAATAATTTACAACTTTCTGTCCTGAATTGGCGCGAATGTAGGACCATTTTTAAAAAGAAAAAAAGAAACTGTATTCAAAAATACAAATAAAATCGGTGTTCTGAAAAAAATTCCGTAAGGTGAACCTATTTCCTGTAAAGGAAATAGTTCACCTTCAACATTAGTTTTAAACTGAGAGATAGCTGGAAATAGTTCACCTTTCAACATGGGTTTTGAACTGAAATAGCAGTTTTGTAGCCCGTGTTGAGAAATCCTTATCTGGAACTTTTCTTGGCTGAAAAGACTCTCCAGACGAAGATATTTAACTTTTTGGCGAAGGAATACGGCGACTATATGATGTACCGTACCGTCTGAAAGTGCCTGCACTGCCATGGAGCATGCGCAGACCAATAACGCACACCATCAAATCAATAATTTACAACTTTCTGTCCTGAATTGGCGCGATGTAGGACCATTTTTAGAAAAGAAAAAAAGAAACTGTATTCAAAAATACAATAAAATCGTGTTCGTGAAAAAAATTCCGAAGGTGAACTATTTCCTGTAAAGGGAAAATAGTTCACCTTCAACATTAGTTTTAAACTGAGATAGCTGTTTTGTAGCCCCATGTTGGGAAACCCCTATCTGCAAGTTTCCTTGACTGAAAAAGACTCTCCAGCCGAAGATATTTGACTTTTTGGCGAAGGAATTCGGCGCATATATGATATACCGTACCGTCTGAGAGTGCCAGCACTGCCATGGAGCATGCGCAGACCAATAACGCACACCATAACATTAATGATTTACGACCTTCTGTCCTGAATTGGCGCGATTGTAGGACCATTTTTGAAAATTAAAAAAAGAAACTGTATTCAAAATATAATACAATCGTGTTCTGAAAAAAAAATCCGAAGGTGAACTATTTCCCTTTAACAGTTAAAAACTTTACAGCGCCCTACGTACAGAACGTAGTCTTACGTAGTCTACAGAAGCTAGCGACAAATATGAATAATCTACAATGCATTTCGATTGTTTCGTTTACTCTAAGAGTACACAATCGTAATAACCTGCGCAGGCTTTCGCTCCTCGGTAAAGCTACCACATATTTAGATGGAACTAAAAAACTAGTATATAGTAGTGAATCTAGTACTTTTCTAGTATTATCCTAATAAATCATACTAAAATCCGTTCCACCCGTCCTCTATCACCCTGGGCTGAGATATCTCCTAACCACACCTAAATTTGAACACAATCGGCTCAGCAGTTGCCCTCACCACTCCAAATTGTGTGGCGACGTTCCTGATCCAACAACCCCCGATCTCCCCCACTCTGCCGCTAATGAGCAATTGTCCAAAGGATATTGAAATTCAAGATATTCCGGAAATAATTTAAATATACTTATTTTGGCTTGGAAATACTAAAACTCAGGAATATCATGACTTTTGCATTTGATTGGTATACATTGATCACCACGGTAAGCATATTTTATTTTAATTGAATACCTATCAAGCGAAAATTATATGGAAATACTGAAATCAGGGTGGGGCAGCATTTGTTGACTGGGGAGGGAGGGGGTGGGGGCAAAACGGTTCACTGGGGGGGGGGGGGGGTATTTTGCCCCCCCAGTTAACATGTTAAAATAGGCCCTGAGGTGAACATTCCCTTTAACCCGCGAGTTACTGGGGGGGGGGGGGGCGTGGCTATTTTTTGCCCCCCCCCCCTCCCGTTATTTTGCAATAACTCCTAAACGAACACCCTATATCGTCACCAAACTTGCAGCAACTTCTCTCTACATCATTCTACACATGTGGCCAAAATTAAAATATGAGGCTATGATAGGTCAACTGGGAATGACGTCAGAGTGACGTCATGTTCTTCGGTTTTTGTTGCAAATAATGGTTTGCGGAAAACGCTGTCAAAGGTACGATATTTGAGATAAACTAAATTGAATTAAATTAAATTACTGACAATAGACCGGGCTATCAACTGCTATCTCAGAGTTTTGAGTTTTTTTTTAATTCAAAATTTTGAGAAATCCAAAGACAATATCCAAAAACCAGAATATATGTGATCGAGACGTATGCGGTGAATATGTGTACCAAATTTAAAGTCGATATCTTTAAAAATGAACCGAGTTATGACTTTAAATGACAAAAATCGACCACTTCTCCAGCATTACTATGACAAAAAACGCATTTCCATTTTTGCTTTTTTAGCTTTTTTATATGGAACAAGACAAATGTCTATAGTTCATTTTTCGCGTTCTAGACGAAAAAACACACCCATAAACATGTGCTACAACGGCATAATGACCGTAATCTGCAGTTTGACCTAGTGACCTCGGATGACCTTGACCTGACCCAAGGTCATAAACAGCTTAGAAAGGTATTTAGAAGTGCAGACACACGAATCATACCGATTTATCAACGGCTTATGCGTTTAATATCGCAATTTTGCGCGACAATTCCATCCATAGAGACCTTTTGACACGGTCAAACATTTTGTACTTGACCTGACCTATGACGTCATCGGTGACCCCGAGGTCAACAATATTATGTTTCCCTCGATAATATTTCCAGGGATTATCGAATGCCGTTTGAATTTTTACAATCGGTCCGGTAGTTCCGGAGATCAGAGGGGGGGGGGGGGAAATAGCTCCGCCCCCCCCAGTAAGTCGCGTTATGAAATATACCCCAGTAACTCGCGGGTTATTATAAGGGTAAAGCACGACTTGATTCAGCACACATTTCTCAAGTTTTTTCCTTGCAGTCTGGAACGAAAACATAGGTACAAACTGGCATAGTTTTGCGCAGTGTATAGCAATGAGTCGGAACAATAAAACTGCAAGCTGACATCTTTTCCTTTTTTCGATATCCCAAAGGAGTCGAAAAGATCAATAACAACACCAAAATATCAAAATAAAGAAATAATTAGCAATCGTGTAGTTGCAAAATAAAGTGGCTCGAATCCGGGAAAAAAATCGAAATTGGAGATACGTAAGGTCCGCTAAAAACGGTTTGCCCCTTCTCCCCCCCCCCCCCCACAAAAAAAAAAGGTCGGGGCCTTGATAACGCATATTCCCTCGTAATAAGTCAACGTAGGAAGTGAGTAGAGAAAGGGAAGAAGTTGTCAATAGCCTCTGCCGTGTATGTCAGCTGCCAGCTGACAGAGCAGTTGCCAGCTGCAGCCTAATTCTTGAGCATCACAGGCGTTCGCCGAAAACAGTTCATAACCGACTTGAAGTTCAGGTATGAGTCATCTGGAGGTCGTGCGTCACATTGATAGTTGGGCAGGCATTTCAGAGATGTCGCCTGTTGAACTCACCCGGCACCTCCCAGGGGCTGGCTGCAGAAACTGCACCCTCTGCTCAGTTTTGTTCCAGATGTAGTAAGTTGGTTGTAGAGTGTGTGTCATAAATGTCCAGAGAATTGCATCGAATTAGGCAGATCCGGGACTGATTCATATTTGGTGATTTTTTTATCTCTCTCAAAGCTGTGATGTAGGTCCAACTTCGGATCTTGGGAACAATAAAACCAAAGGCAGAATATCTTTATTTTTGACTGACTTATCGCTCCCTAAGTATGAGTGACGTCATATTTGAATTTGCGTTTTTTATTTATTTTAGTGACCAGATACAAGAAATAAATGCCAGCACTGTATTTCTGAGACAAAACTGGTCTAGACACATGCCTTTTCTATTTATATTTATCAATTTCAAATTTTGACCTTATGTGACCTGACCTTGACCTTATATGGTGTCAGGTTGTGAAAATGACTGCTACCGTCGAATTATACGTGTAAAATAACCCATACAACATATGTCGCATGGCTTTCGTAGACCTGCGACCTTTTTTGACCGCACCTTGACCTTGACCTGTACATACAATTTAACTTTTGCTTATGAGGGATATGTATTATACCTTTTAGAGCACTGTTTTTTTCTTTTCTTTTCTTTCTTGAATTTTCTTGAAGATAATTAGTTACAAAAGCTGCCCTTAAACTAAACTACCAATGGTATTTACGCAAAATGGACACCCACACACGCGGCGCCAAAATTTGAGGTTTTGAGCGGGCTGGAGAACTAGTTTTTGCTATTGGAACCAGGATGCAGGGTCAAAACGAGGAAATATGTCTGGAGAAAAAGGTGGGGTAAAAAGACATGTTGCCCCCCCCCCCATTTAAGGCCATAGGTGGGGCCATGGCCCCCATGCCTCCCCCCTGCGGCCGCCAGTGTGTACAGTCTATATTCGACCCCTTTTGTACTGGAAAATAACACGGCATGATTCGCGCTGCGTAGCGTCGCATATTTTTTTGCTTTATGTTTGGGTCTGGATAACTAGGCCCTCAAAAATTTGATTATTTTCATGTCATTCATTCCCAAATTCAATTCAGCCCAAGAGCACCAATGCAGCTACTCAATTAGATTCTTCCACCGCAAAGGTAGAAGGAATTTCCGCAGAGGCACAAAAATGTGATATTTTTGACCTTTTTTTTCTCACAGAATTATAACAGCTTGGGTTTCGAACATGCTTACCGGTTTCGAACATGTTTCATGGATTTCCAGCCATGAACCACATGATAAAAAGCCCAAACGGCGGGCACTTTCGGCGGGTACAAACGGCGGGTACGTTCGCGCAATAAAAACAACCATAGTCAACAAACATCCTGACATCGAGGATTTATCAGGACACACGTGTGTAAGATGCGCGGCGAAGCGGCGCGTTTTTTGTCTCTAAATTGTGCACCATTTGGCATAAAATAGGTGGATTTTCAGCAATTTGATGAGGCTCCAGGGCATTAGTGCCCCACCTCCTCTCCTCCTGGATTCAAGGGAGCACGGTGCCCGGTGCTCCCCCCCCCCGTTCCACCGCCTATGGAAGCGGATCCCGACTCCTTCGGGGCGGCCTCAGGCAGCCAGAGTGCCCACTCAGGCGGACAGAGTGCCCCCTCCGGTGGCCAGAGTGCCTCCTCAGGCGATCAGTCAGAGTGCCCACTCAGGCAGCCAGTGCCCCTCAGGCGGACAGAGTGCCCTCTCAGGTGGTCAGAGTGCCTCCCCAGGTGGTCAGAGTGCCCCCTCAGGCGGCCAGAGTGCCCCCTCAGGCGATGAACCCTTCGAGGCTCAAGGGAGCCATGGCCCCCTGCCCCCCCCCCCCCCCCCGGATCCGCCACGGTATACAAGATAACCCAGAACGGCATACAAAGTTGTTTAGGCGGCGAAATCCCCAAAAGTCTCAAACAATAAAACAAAGTCATCGGATTTCGCTTCTTTATGGATGAATGGGTGATTTCATAAACTTTCTTTCGTAAAGGTTTCTTGGCTTTCTTGGCTTAGAAAATGCGTCAATTTTTTTGCTGATTTCAGGCGGTTTGGGGGCTTTGGCCTTTTGGCCCCATTGGATCCGCAATTGGCCAGAAAACATTGAGGGAGGCGAAAGCATCTTTGGGGGACCAAACTCAACATATGGGGGCCGAGGGCCACCCCAAACGTATATAATTCGACACCTGTGCCCCACGCCAATTTCGAACCGACGCGACGAGGGGCGGGTATCCGTCCTCAAGATCTCAAAGCTACGCTAGGTAGCTGTAAACAGTGTGTTATTGGTTTTAAGTTGAAAGCATGCTTCAGTGACGCTTTTATCTACTTTACAGACCGTAAAATCGTATGTTACCTACGAATTTTTTCTCACACTATGGGGGCAAAAATTGCTCACTGAGGAAGTAGCTATTAGTCACTGGGGGGGGGGGGGCACCCCCCCCCCCCCCCCACACACACTTAACATGTTATCCGAGGTCATGCCGTAAAGTTAAAAAAACGTCGGGTGACTGAAGGATTTTTTGTTGTTGAAAGGCTAGTGATGCATCATTTATAGTATTATAGTGCCCGCTCGTGCCGAATTCACTCTATTTCACTGGGGGAATTGGTTTCACTGGGGGAGGAGAATTCCTCCACTGGGGTGCAATTGCCCCCCCCCCCCCAGTTAACATGTTATCCGAGGCCCTGCGATGCACCGTTGTGGAGATATTGCACTGCGAAAGTGTACGGTATCATAGGCTTAACACAAGCAAGAAAAGGTTCCATCGTTAACCCACCATTGACTGGGGGGGGGATAGTGTGCCCCCCCTCCTGTCGAATATTCGCGATAACTTAAAAACCGTTCAAGATATCAACCTGAAACTTTCAGTACCTTCTTCCACATCAATTTTACGTTGGCTAAAAAAATCAAGCTATTTCGTCTATTTTTGTTGTGTTAGCTTTACCCTGTTTTGTAAAATCCCTTTACGAGAATTTAGCGATAAAATCACCGTGTCGCAAATCAAAATCAAAATCAATCAATAAAATATAAACATGTGTCGCATGACTTTTCAAAAACTTATGGGCATAGTGACCTTTTGTGATGTGACATTGACCTTTGCCTTTGCCAACAATCTCATTTTAGCTCATGCGGGATGTGTATTATACCTTTGGAGGAACTTTGGGTGATCATGGTCGCAATCGAAGGCTTTGGATGGAAAGTATGGTCCATAAACTCAAATGCTTCGATTTTGACATTTGACCCGACCTTCACCTGATGTGCAATCATGAACCTGAAGACCTGAAGTGCAAAATGTGCAATGTGCAATCAATGCGAAAATGTCAAGTAAACTTTAGATGCGTCTTATTGAGAGCTTTCGAATACCGCCTCGCGCGTCTCGCTGCGATCATTGGTTCCGAAGATACCGAAGGGGCAATATTTGTCCTTCCCGGTCAATGGCGTGCAGGCGCGGGTTAATATATCGGAAACTTGAAATATGCGCTTTCGCGGTTTGAGCTTTGGAGCGATTTGGTGGTTGCAATTTAATGTTTTGCGCGTCCACTGAAAAATCAACGCAAAAATGAAAAATCAAAGGGCCAGAGATGTCGTGCGTCACAAACCACAAATGAACACTTAACGCACGAGTATTTATTTATTTATTTTATTTCCAGCGGAATGTCTCCACTAGTATTTTTTAATATCCATTTTCATAATTATAATAAATTATTCATAATAAATAATATATTAATATGAATATTGAATGACCTTCCCTCGAAATACAAATGAAAAAGTGACTATTGACAGTACTGTTCATGGCTCTGGTAATTATATAGAGAACGTTTATGTGTGTCTCTGAGAAGTCTCTGAAACCAGTAGGATTTAAACAGATATGTTGCTCTGCGTCGTAATAAACGTTCTCTATATAAAACAAAATTGAAAAAAGTTTGACATTTTCATTTTCATTTTCATTTCGAGGAAAGGTCATTCAGTTGCATCTTAATCTTTCTACATGTTCCTCGCACAAACACTAAAAACCCTAAATAATACATAATATATTAATATTAAAGACACAATATTTTTAATATATTATGTGTATAAATATATTACACAAAAATAACATCAATATTAATATACAATAAATAATTTATATTTATCCAAATACTGTTTATTCTTTTCTTTTCTTTTTAAATTGAGGCTACATCCATCACACATGAATCCGAGAGGCATAGGATAATGCAGACAATAAATACAAGATCATTGTGTCTGAGTCGAAGTCTCTAAGCTGCAACATTTTTAAGTTTTGGCCAATATTGAGTCGATTCAAATGAAATTCAATTTAAGCGTGTATTTGTTAAAATAAATTTAACTTGACGTAGACCTGACGTATTATATTATTCAGAGTTGAGTCAACCACATACAAATCTTAGTCGTGCACAACCGTGCTTACAAAAGCAATAGCTGTTTTCACGAAAGATGATTGCGCTGAAGAGATTCTGGAAAGTTTCTGAAAAGTTTTAAGAAGTTTCGGTATAAAAGTATTGGTATAAAAGTCTTAAGTACGATAGTCTTACAGAAGTCTTAAAAGGCTTCTCCAGTCGCGAGGGACAAAGGGGAATTCGCTGCACCCTGTATTCACACGTCCGTCCGCCACCAGCTCCAAGCCACCTCTCAGTCACGGGCGCCCACAACACCAACGAAACATCCGAAACTGAAGACTAGGTACAATATCAGAACGAAAAGTAACGGAGCCGAGAGCAAAAATAGCAATACGAAATTAACACTGGATGACAATAGATTAATCTAACTTCGAGGCTAATCTCAAATATAGTAATACAATCACGACGAACGGAATAGAAGCGACCAGCAAATAAAATTCGCTAACCCAACACTAACAATTTACACTACTACATATCAATCATCAAGAAAACAACACTGGAAAATCTGCCGATCCGTGACGACTCGACACAGTCCTCCCCACCCCCGGACCGTACCAGCTCTGGTAACAGGTGGCTGTTACCAGCCAGTCAGAGGTCAAGGACAAAATGCTCGGGGATGGGTAGGTCGGCTAGTCATGACAGAGGGTAGCAACAAATTATATATCGCAAAACTACGAACGGAGACCGGGCTGAGGTTAGCTGAAGCACGATTATAATAAATATCACCCCATTTCTGTAAGTATTTTGGAAGTGCTCCGTTATGACCTGGATCCTCAAAATTCAACTGTTCGACTTACATAATTCGAAGGGATTTCACACATCATATTTATAAAGTACATAACTAGCAAAGGAAACATCACTCGTCTGTAGATGTCAGCATACCTACTATGATCGACCCCATCTGCTGCGCATTGTAAACTCGTCTGTGACGAAAGGTGCTTTCCCTGAAGCATGGAAAACGGCCGCGGTGGTCCCCATTCTTAAGACAAAGGATAATGTTAACGAGCCATCTAGTCATAGACTGATCTCCATTTTGTCTCACTTGTCAAAAATTGTCGAGAAAATTGTCTGTGATCAACTGTCGCGGTACCTGTCTGAACATAACATTTTATTTCATGATCAGTATGCGTACAGGCCCTGCAACTGCATGGAGGACGCCGTGCTCGACGCTGTCGAATGGACCAGCCAAAACTCAGAACGAGGTGAGATCTCGTCAATCACGGCAGCTGACTTCAGCAAGGCCTTCGACAGCGTCGACCACGGCGTCCTCCTAAGCAAGCTAGGATGGTACGGGATCGACCAGGCTTGGTTCTGCAGCTATCTGGACGGCCGGAGGCAGCTGGTGAGAGGCGGCGAGGCGATCTTGCCGGTTCGTTCCGATGTGCCCCAGGGATCCATAGCTGGGCCGATCCTCTTCAGCTTGTTCACGAACGACCTGCACTGCCATCTACCGGACTGTCGAGTGAAAGCATACGCCGACGACACCCACCTGCTCGATCACTCGCCGCCCGACCCTCAAAATCTAGAATCATTAAAAAAGCGCGTTGAAAACTCTCTGAACACGATGCAACGATGGTTTAGTTCAAATTCTCTAAAGATGAACCCCGAGAAGACAGATTTCATTTAAATTGGAACCCGCCAGACCGTGAACAAAGCCAGAAATTTTCACCTCAGCATCGCCGGGTCGGTCACCAAACCTCACCGTCCATACGACTGCTAGGCGTGACCATTGACCCATGTCTGTCTTGGGACGTCTACATCGGCCAGATCGTCAGAAGGTCCAATGCCCTTCTGACATCTCTTTACCGGTTCCGCCACCACTTTAACCAGGAAACGGTCGGTCCGGCTCTGGCATTCCTGGGTTGGACCAAAGTGGGGCAGCTGGTGCGGGAGAGGGACCTGCTCAGAATCGATAAAGCGCTTCACAACCAGTTAGGCCCGCTGTCGATTCGCCGTATGTTTATCCCTCGATCCACGGTGTCTCGCCGGGCCACCCGTTCGACCGAAGCCGGAGACTTAGAACTGCAGAGGTGCAAACTCTCGTTCACGCAGAGAGGGTTTCGCTACCCGGCCGCCGCGTCATGGAACCAGCTGCCTCCGGCTGTGACTGGGCGACCGAAACTGTCGGCGTTTCACGCGTCACTGAAGGCATTGACAGACTGAGATCCGGCCGCCCGTATAGTGTTTGATTCCGGTGTCTTTACATTCGCTGTATCACCTTTTCATGTTATCACACTTTTGGTTTGTATCTACTACGCATGTGCCCACCGCCCATGTGTCTTATGCTGCGCCCATGACCAACTACTGACGTTTTTATCCTGATGCATGATCTTTTTGCTATTTTTTTTACTTTGTGCTTGACGCTATTCCTGAAAAGCCATGTTGCATGGACGGATTATAGAACCAATACATACATACATACATACTACAAACACATACCGTTGTGCCCGAAGTTGTTGTTGGAATAGAAACCGTCTCTTATGGGAAACCGTCTCTTATGGGAAGCCGTCCCGTCAGCATCGCTGCCCGGGCGGTCGAATGCATTGTTTACGATCAGGTACAGTCGAACTCGTTTCAAATGAACTTATTGCAAAAAAAATGGTAGCTTGAAATGCGTATTTTGGCTAAATTATCCGATCAAAATAGCCAAATGACACATTCACTGTGAAGACTGGCCGTATAGGATCACATCGGATCACATCAGCCGTATCGGATCACAAACGCCTCCAGCTGGCTGTCGGGGTGCTCCTGCGTGCGCTGTCATATGATGCGGCACTCCTACGTATCGGCAGTCAGCCTCTGCAGAGCCTCCGGCAGCGTAAAAAAGCATGTGGGGTGAAGCGTTCTTGACCTCGGCAGCCGTGTACTCCTTCACGCTAGAGTCGTTGGCGAGGTACCACCTGGCAGCTGTCGAGGTATCACCTGGCAGCTGCAATGTCGTACCGCGACTTTTTAGTTCGTTGGAACTTAAAAGTACGTATCGGCAGTTTGAATGATACATGTTGACGGTAATTTGATTGAAACCACTTTCCAATGACTTTGGTCATGTTTGGTTATTTACAACGTGCTTGTATTCGCTCGTCATGCTCACTGAAGTACGCATGAAATAAAAATAAATTGATGCAAACAACAATCAACCTAGATGCCAAAATTTCGTATGATGTTCGAGTTCGTTTATGATGCGTCACTCCTACGAATCGGCAGTCAGCCTCTGCATAGCCTCTGGCAGCGTATACAAGCAAGAGCGCTTCAGCTTGAAGCGTTCTTGACCTCGGCAGCCGTGTACTCCTTCACGTTAGAGGTCGTTGGCCAGGTACCACCTGGCAGTCGTTGGCCAGGTACCACCGGCAGTCGTTGGCCAGGTACCACCTGGCAGATGGCAATGTCGTACCGCGACTTCTAAGTTCGTTGCGAAAAGACAGACAGATTCTTCAAAAGTAAGCGTTCTTGAGTCAGCCATATGACCGCGACCTTGGTCGTAAATCGTGGAACGAAGGCTAAGCATAATGTTCTTTCCTGTATTCGTTTCAGTTGCGGACCTGTCGCTTCACCCGAGACCCGCTCCCGCAGAACGGGGCAAACCTTCAGCAACTGAAGCAGGCCTTCTAATAGGCGTCCCGACACCTAATAGGCGATGGTGCAAATACTGCTTCACAATCTAGCCTTGATAGTGCTGACGGTGCTGACGTTTCACTCGTACACCATGGTCGCTTCCGAAGAGGCCGAACCAACGGTAATGATCGCGATGCTGGTGCGGAACAAGGAGCCCTGCATGCCGTACACGCTGACGCAGCTCAGCGAGCTCGACTACCCCAAGGAGAAGCTCGTGCTCTGGCTGCGCAGCGACCACAAAGAGGACAACTCGTTGCAGCTTGTGACGGCGTGGCTGCGGGAGTACGGCAACCTGTACACCGACGTGGACGTCGTACTGAACGCGACACCTCGGAGCGGAGAGAGGACGAGACTAGCGCTTTTCACGTGTCGGACAGCAGGTACGCCGCCGTGATCGGGATGAAGGAGGAGGCCCTGGAAACGGGCCCAGCAGATCAAAGTCGACTTTGTTTGATTCCTGGACGCCGACGTGATTCTTCACGAGAAATCGATCCTCAAAAAGCTAATGGAAATGGGAGAAAGCTCTGGTGGCACCGATGCTGGAATCCGATACCCTCTATTCCAACTTCTGGGCTGGAATGGACGATTACTTCTACTATCGACAAACAGATCGATACGGTGAAATCTACTATCGCGAAGAAAATGGCTGTTTATGCCGTGCCGATGATACACTCCTGTCTTCTTGTAGACCTGCGAGAGAAGCTCACCAAATCGTTGACCTTCATCAAGGCAAACTTACCAAAGCCTATCGGACCTGATCTAGAAGACATCATCACCTTTGCACTTTCGGCTCGTCAGGCACTTTGAAATGCACGTCTGCAACCATAACGAATATGGACAGGTTCCCGTTCCACTGGAGCCACACGAAGGGCTCAGTCTGGAGTGGGAGAAAAATCGTCAGCATCAAACTGAAGGCGCTGACAAACATACCGAAGATCTCGGTCGCTGAGGTCCTGTGTCCTTTCCTTCCGCCGTTGCCCCAAAAAAACATCCCTTGGCTTTGACAACATTTACATTATCAATCTCATGCATCGCAGAGGTCGACGAGAGCGGGTCCTCGCCGTTTTCGACGAGCTTGGAATCGACGCAGATGTCTTTAACGCTATCGACGGGCGCAAGCTCAACGACTCCTTCCTGCACGCGCACAGCATCTCGATGTTTCCGGCTACCGTGACCCGAAGCTGAACCGGCCGCTCACGTTCGGCGAGGTAGGCTGCTTCCTCCAGCCACCACGATGTCTAGGGGGACATGCTGAAGAACGGCTACCAGCGCGTCATTGTGTTCGAGGATGACATCCACCCGCCCCTGGACGTGGAGGTGAAACTGAATGAAGCTGTGACTGAGCTGGACCAGCTACAGCCCGACTGGATTTCCTCTATTTGTACAGAGAGGTTCACTTCTTGAAGACACTCGGGATACTCGACGAATCACAACCGGTGGAGGGTTCTGACAAACTGCTGCAGCCTGGCTACAGCTACTCAATGCTCGGGTACGCGCTGACCTGGCGTGGAGCGCTGAAGCTGATCCGGGAGCGGGCCGCTGGAGAAGATGTTGCCTACGGATGAGTTCCTACCCATCATGTTCGGCCAGCACCCGAACGAGAAGTGGAAGAAGCACTTCCCCGGCAGTGGATCGCTGAAGGCGTTTGCCGTTCATCCACGCATCGTCGTGCCGTACGCGTACAGAGGGGAAGGTGCTACCACCGACACTGACCACTCTGAGATAGTCAGTGCATGGGACAGCGAT
>JAXIVJ010016135.1:0-29754 GCA_036785665.1 Chirona hameri
CGCCTGGTCAAGTGTCAGGTCCTCCAGGAAAGGCTGCAGCATGGTTGCGTCCACACCAAACCTGACAAGGCGACAGTGAATTTGTCAGGCTGTTGCGTTCAATTGGGCTTTATCTTACCGTCTCTGATCTAGTTTGTTCGCGGTTTCGTCCAACATTTGCTATCCATCCATCAGCAAACGAACAGTGACACCCTGAAATGTTATCAGATTGCTCATGTCAAATGAATTTTTCCTTCCAGACTAGAGTCGGAAGAACAATAATCACAAAATCTCCCCAGGAAACTATAATCGGTCGGCAGTCGTGGTATACAGGTAATAAGTTGTGTGGAATTCGCCGTTGTGAAGGATAATTCGCCGGTCATTGACTGGCGTGACGTCATCCACCACATAATCCCGTGCAAAGGTTAAACACCTAATACGGTCATTTGTTGGCCATCCTTGTTGTAAAACACATGTTTGTATTGTGTATAAGGTAGTTTGCTTAGTCTGTTACTCAGTGACGGATCTACGGTTGGGCAAAATTGGAAATTTCCCCCCTCCCAAACGAAAAATCGGTAGGCAAACGTATGTCCCCCCCCCCCTCCCCCCACCCCCAGGCGAAAAATCCCGACTCGAAAATCCCGAGACATCTTGAATCTGAGTCAAATGGTTATTTGTATTTAAAAAATCATTTTCATACAATCCATACTGAAATGTTTCATGTCTAGCAGCTCTATTGTTGCAGTGAAGCATTTGATTTTGATCCATGTTATCTGGGCCGCAGATTTACATGCAATTGTTAGCTCCCTCAAACGGTTTTGGGCAACTTTGTTGTGCAAAACTCTAATTTTCAGAGGGCAATATCTTCCATCTAAATCATGCGAGTCATATACACTTATATATCATCAGAATCGTCAGGAACAATATATTAATGTGATGCAAATTATTTTTCGAAACTACGAACATTTTGGGATTTTTACATGTGATCTTAGACCTCAGATCACGTATTTTATATTTTGGTCATTTACAATGCAGATTTTTTGACTTTCCAGAATCGACTTCGATAGATTGGCCTTCGATGGTAAGAAAATTGTTCATAGGTTTTTCCTCTAAATATTTTATTTATATTTTGTATTTGGAAAAATCATGATAAAAAATCATGATCAGTCTTTGGTAATAACTTTGTACACAATTGTGCTAGATAGCTTAACTCAAAATCCTTATATATGTCTCGTCGAGCTGCATTATTGATGCATAGCATGATCCCAGCAGGTCCATCGGTGACCTTGAGGTTGATTCCCCAAATGACCTGGCTTGATTATACAATAGATAATTTGCAGGAATTTTCGCTTTATTTTGCAAAGTGGAGCATTTTTGTCTCTTGAAAACACTTTTAGCTATTTTTATAGCATTCTCAGTCTGGAAATAGGGAGGATAAAATTTGTCTTGAAGATCCACAGACGCCTCTATCGGCGAAATATTGAATTATGTCATCACGTGATCTTGATCACTGAGCGGAATAGGTTGTCACGTGATTCAAAGGGCCTGCACCCTCCTATTCTACCTAAGACAAATCACGAATTTTAACTGAGAACATAACGAAATCGCGTGACCTGACCTGAGGTCACATGACAAAATTTCGACATTTCTCCATTCGAGTTCTAACAAAAAAAAAATACAATAAATTAATGTGTTTAATGGCTATTCCGATTATTTATACACAGATAACAGGAGACCTGAGGCCTGTTCGGCATCTAATAATATTAGTGGCTTAAGTGACGTCACACCTTCGGTGACGTCATGTCACTTTTGAAGACGTCATAGATAGGCTGAATATTCTTGGACAATTGCATTTGCAATGCAGAAGTGGCCTATACAAAATTGCAGCAGCCTTTCTATAAGTTTCTGTTTTCTGTTTTCTTTATTGTATTGTATCTTGCAATCCCGTTGTGACGCCTGAAATACGTGCCTTTGAATTGTTTATGATAATTTATTTATATATTGTAATCGGGATGGAAGGTAAGCGAAGAGGGATTCCTCACTTATTTTAAGTTTGATTTAATCAACAATGCTTTCATGGAAGACCAAGCAAGTAGCGATGAGGACGCTGTCATGAATCACGTCAACGAAGACCGTGATCATCAGCCGATGAGGTGAGTTGCTTCATCTTCATCTTCTCCAAATCCACCAGTTTCCGCGATATGTGCCCACTTATTGTGTCGCCGGCGCCGATATCTTCGAAATTGTATTCCAAAATTGGACACATCCAGAAATTTTTGGATTAGACATTCTGAGGAGCATGACGGGAGATGACGTCACAGTTTCTGACGTCATTCGCCAGTTAGCCTCCGCCCAGGCTCAGTGCGCCTTACTGCGCATACGCAGTAAGGCGCACTGAGCCTGGGCGGAGGCTAACTGGGGAATGACGCCAGAAACTGTGACGTCATCTCCTGTCATGCTCCTCAGAATGTCTAAGCCAAAAATTTCGGGATATGCTCGATTTCGGAATACAATTTCGACGATATTGGCGCCGGCGACAAAATAAGCGGGCACATATCGCGGAAACTGGTGGATTTTGAGAAGATGAAGATGAAGCAACTCACCTCAACGGCTGATCGGCTGATGATCAGGTCTTCGTTGACATGATTCATGACAACGTCATCATCGCTACTTCCTTGGTCTTACATGAAAGCATTGTTTATTAAATCAAACTTCAAAGAATTGAGGAATCCCTCTTCGTTCACCTTCCATCCCGATCACAACACATAAATCAATTATCATAAACAATTCAAAGGCACGTATTTCAGGCGTCACAATGGGATTACAAGATAGCTACAATAAAGAAAACAGAAATCAGAAAGCTTCTAGAAAGGCTGCTGCAATTTTGTATAGGCCACTTCTTCATTGAAAATGTAATTGTCCTAAGAATATTCAGCCTATCTATGACGTCTTCAAAAGTGACATGACGTCACCGAAGGTGTGACGTCACTTAAGCCAATAACATTATTAGAAGCCGACCAGGCCTCTGGATTTGACAACAAATATTCGGCCTCTTATTTTAAGCACAGCAGTGAACGACGGTGCTGGAAACACATTTTCACGAGCCGAGACATAAAAGTGTATCAGCTTAACAGCTCCGTTTCAAATTTCGGCTCTAAAATAAGAGGCCGAAAAATTTCGTGTCAAATCCAGGTCTCCTCTTATCTGTGGTTTATATAATTCGAATTATGTATATGTGTTATACGCCCGAAAAAAAATTACAGCTTTGGGCGACATTAAAGAGATGCCTGAGGCTATAACTCGAAAACCGTTCGACGGACAGGGCTGCAAATTTGACAGCGTAAATCTACGGCCCAGATAACCCCGACACATAGTTCAATCGCAATACGAAAAGTAGGATGCTATTGTTTGGTCGATCTGACGTGACTGTGGTGGCCTCTGGTCACGTGACTTTGAGGTCACATAGCGACTACAAGGCTGATGTTATATAGCATTGAAGAAAGGTCGACGAGATAAGCATAATGCCGTTTATTTGAGCTCTCTAGCATAATTACGTTCAAAGTTATTACCAAAGACGTGCTGTGCTGGTGACCATGATTTTTTGAATCACAAAAATATACATACAATATTTAGAGAAAAAACTATCACAATTTTGTAAACATGGAAGGCTTATGTATAGATGTCGATTCTGGCATGGTCAAAATTCCGAATTTGAAATGGCCACATTATAACATCATGTGATTTATTTAACCTGAGATCATGCGTTGAAATTCCAAAATTTTCGAGTTTTCCCAAAATCATAATATTCTATTGTTACTGATGTTTCTGATGATATATAGCATTATATGAATCGCATGATTTAGATGGGAGATATTGTCCGCTGAAAATTAGAGTTTTGCTTGACATTACAAAGTTGCCCTAGGCTGTAACTCGAAACGAAAACCATTTGCCGGGCGGGGCTGAAAAAGTTAACAGCGTGAATCTACAGCCCAGATAGTTTTATATCACGTAGTTTTACCGAAATATGTGATGTAGGGTGTTATTTCGAGATATTTTGGTAGATTTGTCTTGGAATACCCCAATTGCCCCTCCCCCCTCCAAAGAAAAATCGTTAGGCAAACGCTTGCCCCCGCCCCTCAACCGTTCCGGGAGGGTGTGATTTTTGCTGCGGGACGGCGTGATTTACCCCTCTCCCCCGTTCAACGAATCTTTGCGCTGACGACCCGACACCACCCTCCCCCGTCAACAACCTTTCGCTGACGAAACGGAGCAAATTCCCCCCCCCCCCCCAAAAAAAAAACAACTAGAAACTTAGATCCGCCACTGCTGTTGATGCTACATATTCCCGACAGATCGACGCAAAATTCCAAGTTCACACCACCACATTTTGTATTTTGACGAAATTTTGTCTATAGGGTTCTCTTGTGCCCTGAAGTCGATGGGGCATCGCCAGACCCTTAAGGTCAACGGTTCTCGAGATATAGACCCGGGCATTTTTGCAAGGTCACACTGCAGGGTAATCTTTGGAGGCCTGTAGCTCCAAAATCACTGCACATAATGCATCATATGTATGGGATGTCCTCTGGGGTTCTGCTGTTCGCGGATGACGCAAAATTATACAGGAAAATTTCAAGAAACTCCGACGCCCAAGCCCTTCAAAATGACCTCAATAAGCTATATGAGTGGTCAAAAGTATGGAAGCTAAAGTTAAACTCATCTAAATGTAAATCTTTCCGAATGTCATTGAGAACAAAGCCATTAGAAACAACTTATCGCATTGATAGGACTGAACTACTAGAGCACGTTGACCAAATTCGGGACCTCGGAGTTATACTTGATACAAAACTTACATTCGGACCACATGTAGATAGTTCAGTGAAAAAAGCAAACAGAGCTCTCGGTGTACTCATTCGATCATTCCAAAAAGCCAGCCCCAGAGAATATCTCAATGACCGATCCGTCATTGCTTCGTACTGCGCACACGTTCGCTCCAACTTGGAGTACTGTAGCGTGATTTGTGGAGGCGCCGCTTCATCGCATGTCATTCGATTGGAAAGGATAGAGCATAAGTTTTTAATGTGGCTCAACGCTCAGGTGCGCTCTCAATCGTCGTCGCTTGTGTATTGTGACTTACTGAAACATTTTAGCCTAGTATCTGTATCTGCGCGTAGAACTCAATACGATATCATGTTTTTACGTAACGTTTTCACCGGCAAAATCCGTTCATCATTTATATTACAGTCATTCTCACTCAATGTACCCTGCCGCGCCACAAGACAACAATCTCGAACTCTGTTCAGCATTCCATATGCCAGGGTGTCAACTGTGAGAGAAGGCATTTTTTTGTGAGGCTGCCCAGACTGGCTAATAGGCTCGTAGATAAATGTTCCACGGTGGACCTTTTCTCAGACACTCTCCCATCATTTCGTGGCAAAGTAAGGTCATATGTCGCTTCATTGTAAGTAGGTAGTCTATACGCGTTATGTACGTTTTATTTGTCACCGGTGTCGAAATGTGATAGGTATTTCTGTGTGTAACTATTGTTACTTTTCATTTCTATTTAATTTTATATTCGTTTTCATTTTTACCTTTATCTCCATTTTTGCTATTTTATCTTCACTATTTCATCACATATTTCTTATTTCGTATTGTATTCTTATATTTTAAATCCATTTGTGTTATTTAACAGCTTTTAACCATCGTTTTTGTATTATAGAGGATCTTCTAGGTGATCTTTTTTTTATTATTATAGGTATAGATGGTTATGGGTGAGGGATGTAATGTGATCTTTTAAGTATGTGAATGCGTGTGGTTTTATCTGTGTGACTTAGCCCATAAATGGTTCACCTCGTCGGCGATTATGTTAAATAAATAAATAAAATAAATAAATAAATCATATAGGCATATCGTTGTGACTGCAATGAACTGGGAAACATTTTGATCATCTCCAATTTTCAAAATTTTGAATTTGGATTTCTGGATGACGTCACATTTTTGTATTGTTAATGCCTTACCCCTTCCCCGTCAAAAATGGCAATTTTGGGGATTTCATATTAAAAGTTCACTATTTATCTCGTGATATGAAGAACAAAATGAAAAAGGTAATATTTTTTATATATATATTTTTTTTAATACTTCAGTTTTTTGCCGATACAACATTTTAAGGGCATTTGCTGTAGAATATCGCCACTTGCACTGCATTTGGGGGTTTCGAGGGGACGTGATCTGGATCCGCGAAAATACATGATGTGGTGGAGTGGGTGATATATATAATCAGTACCCTCGCCCGGGTTGGTCAAAATCACTACGTGTTCGGGTAGGAGGGGGGGGGGGGTACGACCCCTTAGTGTTTCGCCCCTAATTGAGCTAAAGCTTCGATTCAAACACGAGGGTGTTACTTGTGACGAGAAGAAGACGCTGATACCCGATTTTAAGGTCTTGAATCATTATGTGACCTCTGAGGTCATGTCAATGATCCAAAACTCATCAAAAAATGTAAAGCGTATAAATTGAATTTAAGCTAGCTAGAATCATAAATAGGCATATCATAATGCTTAATGGGTCTCAAATTTGAAATCAGCGTCACAACATGTCCTAGAAACTGCCAAATTCCAAAAAGGTCATGTCAGGTCATCTGAGTCAGTGACCTCGGTTGACCTGTGGAAGCGAATGATCCCAGTGGAGTATATCATTATGTAAAATGAATCCCAGATTTGAAATCAGCGTCACCAAATGTCCTAGAAACCGCCAGAAGCAAAAAAAGTAATCTGAGGTCATCGGACCTCGGTTGACCTCTGAAAAGGTAAAACGTGGTAACAATGTCAGAAGAAACCACAACTGTCACCTGGAAACACCTGTGCATATGCTCCTGAACAACAAACACTGGGAAACTGAACAAGTTACATGCATCGATACTACGGGACACCAGTTACGCCTGCCATGACCTTGAGAAACAGGGCATAGGTCACGGGTCATGTGGGTTAGAAGTTCAATTTTATTTAGAGCATGTGTGTCAAATTGTTAAAAGTAGGTACTAAAAGTTTGATTGCAATCGGTTAAAAGCTACGCGAGTTATTCCCCCAAAAAGAGGGGGGCGTAAAAAACGCGTATTGTAACACCCTTCTTTAGCGATTAAGAGACATTCGGTAACATGTTGCTCGTCTCATTGCTCGTCTTAAAGACGAGCAATGAAACCTGTTACCGAATGCCTCTTAATCGCTGACGAAGGGTGTTATTACCTGAAAGGTCCGATTTTAATCTTGTTCTTGTGGAGTAAGTTCTCTTTGTATTTAATCTTCATCTGGGATTTCTACTTGCTTTGAGCCCTTCCGGTCTGACCAGGGACTGTTCTGACCTTCCAAGAAGCCCCTCTTGTGTGTCAAGGGGCCCATTCGGCCTGTTCAGAGGTCCTTCCGACCTGGCCAGGAACTGACTGCTTTGTCACCCTGCCGACATGCTCAGGGGCCAATCCGACCTGCCCGGGGCACCTCCAGTCTTGCTAGGTACTCGTCCGGCATGTTCAAGGACCCTTCCGACCGGCCCAGGGACCGTTTCGGTCTAGCCAGGAGCACCTCTGACTTGCCCAGGATCCCCTCCGATCTGCCCAGCGACTCCTCTGGTCCGACTGCGCTGGCTGCTTTGTCGCCCTGCCCATATGCTCAAGGGGTCCTTCGACCTGCCCTGAGGCCCCCGCGTGCTGGCTAGGGGCCAATTCGGCATTTTCAGGGGTCCTTGTTACCCGCACAGAGGCCCTTTCGGTCTTGTCAGGGGCGCTCCGATCTACATAGGGGCATTTTCAACTTTCCAGGGCCCCTCAGGTCTGTCCAGGGGCCCTCCAGCCTTCTAAGGGGCCCTTTCGACCTGGCAAGGGACTGCGCTGGCTGCTTTATCGTTTTGCGACATGCTCCGAGGGCCCTCCGACCTGCCCTGGGGCCCCTCTGTGCTTATTAGGGGCCATTCGGCATGTTCAGGGACCGTCCTGACCCACCTAGGGGCCCTTTCAGTCTGGTCAGGGCCCCTCTGACCTGCATAGGGGCCCTTTGAACTTCTCAGGGGCCCTCTGTGGTCTGTCCAAGGGCCCTCCAACCTGCTCAGGGGCCTTATGACCTGGCAAGGGACTGTGCTGGCTTCTTTGTCGCCTTGCCGACATGCTCAGGAGCCTCTCGATCTGCCCAGGGGCTCCTCTGTGCTGGCTAGGGGCCCATTCGAGGTGGTCAGGGGCCCTCTGACCCGCTTAGGGGCGCTTTTGGTTTGGCCAGGGGCCCCTCTGACATGCACAGGGCTATTTTGAACGTCCAAGGGGACCTCTGGTCTTTCAGAGAGGGTCCTGGTGGCCCTAAAGGGCCTCTGAAGTGCTCTAAACTCTCTAAAGACCACGCTTTGCGTCAGGAGTGAAACTTTGTATACTTTTGAGGATGCGCTTGCACCCCCAATGCTAAATTTTGCATTACCCAATGTTCCTTTTGCATCCCCAAGGCCCAATTTGTATTCGATAAGGAGGCCCCTTTACGAAAAAGAGGCCCCTACGTGAAGACAGAAGGCCCATTCCGTGCTCAAAGGAGGCCCTTCCGTGCCTAAAGGACGCCTCTCTGTGCTTAAGGGAGGCCCTTCTGTGCTTGGATGGGTCCTCTCTGTGCTTATAAGAGGCCCCTATGTACAAAAAGGAGGGGCCTCTCTGTACAGAAAAGAGGCCCCTCTGTAAAAAGTGGCCCTCTGTGCAGAAAGGAGGCACCTCTGTACAGGAAGGAGTCCCTCCTCTGCGGAGGGGAGGCCCTACCGTACAGAGAGGAGGCCCCTCTGTACAGATAGGAGGCCCCTCTGTACAGATAGGAGGCCCCTCTGTACAAAAAGGAGGCCCCTCTGTACAGAAAGGAGGCCCTCCTCTGAGGAGGGGATGCCTACCGTGCTGAAAGGAGGCCCCTCTATACAAAAAGGAACACCCTCCGTACAGGAAGGAGGCCCCATCTGTACAGAAAGGAGGCCCCTCTGTACAAAAGGAGGCCCTTCTGTACAAAAAGGAGGCCCTCTGCGTTTTAAAAAGTACCAATTTGTCATAATTGGAAAAAAATATTTATATTAATACATATGACGTCACAATAATCTTGCGTCACCAAAACGAAATGTGACGTCATACCGGCAAAAGCCTATCCTTGAATCAGAATATGTAAGCAACACTAACAACCGCCCCTGTAGCTCAGTTTGGGAGAGCTCTGTACTTTTGACCTGACCCCGTGTGGCAGGCCAGGTTCGAGTCGCCGCGGCGCTCACTATTTGCCCCTGACAGGGATATCCTGTGGCCGGTGGCAGCGGTCACACTCAAGGTCAGGGGACGTCAGAAGGCGGGGCGGACCGTGTCCAGGTATGTCGGGCACGTCAAACTTTCGTTCGTGGATTTGAGCCAGTCACCTTATTTTGGTATTCGAGCATAAGAAATTCACTTTTCAAATTCACAAAAAGTTTTTTTTTGGGGGGGGGGTCAAAAATCAAAATTTTGGAAATCCGAGATGTCCATTTTGAAGAAAATGTAATTTCAGCTCTTTTCAAGTTTTTTATTTGCAAGTTTCTGGAAAACTCTGATCTCTACGATTTGCCAAACATTTATCGTTTTTCCACCAAAAATGGCATGACATGACGTCATTAAAACGTCTTTATCTCCCCAAATACCACTTCAATTTAATTGAGAGTTGGTGAGAAGACTTAGACTTGATGCAGGATAAGGTACTGATAGTTTCACGTTGATATCTATCATAGTTTTCAGGTTATTGAGAAAATCTGGGAGGGGGCAGATACTTCTGATAAGGTTTGAGCTAGAAGTACCTATCTCAACCTAGGTAACTACATATAGTTTGATTTATTTTGATTGCACAATTACTATTCAGTTTCTGGCACTAGGCCCAAAAATCAATTTATTGATGCGTCAATTTGTTATGCAAATTTGTTATGCAAAGTCAATTTGTTATGCACTTTGCATAACAAATTGACGCATCAATAAATTGATTTTTGGGCCTAGTGCCAGAAACTGAATAGTAATTGTGCAATCAAAATAAATCAAACCATAGGTAGTTACCTAGGTTGAGATAGGTACTTCTAGCTCAAACCTATTCAGAAGTATCTGCCCCCTCCCGGATTTTCTCAATAACCTGAAAACTATGATAGATATCAACGTGAAACTGTCAGTACCTTATCCTGCATCAAGTCTAAGTCTTTTCACCAACTCTCAATGAAATTGACGTGGTATTTGGGAAGATAAAGACGTTTTAATGACATCATGTCATGCCATTTTTGGTGGGAAAACGATAAATGTTTGGCAAATCGTAGAAATCAGAGTTTTCCAGAAACTTGCAAATAAAAAACTTGAAAAGAAAGGAAATGACATTTTCTTCAAAATGGGTATCTCGGATTTCCAACATTTTGGTTTTTGAACCCTCCCCCCCATTTTTTGTTGTTGTGAATTTGATAAGTGAATTTCTTATGCTCGAATACCAAAATAAGGTGACTGGCCCAAATCGGCGAAGAAGAAAAAAATGGGGGGTACCTTTTTGCC
Organism: Chirona hameri; assembly: GCA_036785665.1. Classification (NCBI taxonomy): domain Eukaryota; kingdom Metazoa; phylum Arthropoda; class Thecostraca; order Balanomorpha; family Balanidae; genus Chirona; species Chirona hameri. The sequence goes on from JAXIVJ010016135.1 coordinate 10,523, forward strand.
ACTTTAAACAGTGCTTACCATGTTGTATACGATGTGTGTTATGTTATGCAACGTTACTGCAATGCTACTTCTCAAAAGAGTAGCGAGACCTATGAAAATTTGGTGTTAGCTTCCTCTTACTGTTAAAGGGATTATGCGGGTTTCCGTCCTGAAAGTAAATGCACTCTTTTGCAGTTGTATGAGCTTTAAACACGTTTAAGACATATAACAGGGACCTCAATGCTCATTTAGTCCATTATTTCAGCAATTATCAGCGTTAAAACTTGGGCGTTTTTCGAGACTAGTATTAGATAACGAGTACTTGATCGGCACTACTGTCCACCACTTTTATCTTAAGATCAATTTTAGAGTTTTGAATTATCTGCAAGTCCTACACTGGATCACAAAATTATTATGCAATTCAAAACTGACGGGACTTTGTATTACTACACACTGTTCGTTGAGGTTTTGTGTTGTTGTGGTTTTCTTATCTCCGGCCTTTAGCGTTGAGAATTTGGTGGTGGCGTATTCATTTTTTGGCATGAAAATTCATGAAAAATATATAATTTTATGGGAAAACTAGGTAACTGCTGGTGTCGTTCGAACAAAAGAAGTTTATTTTCTTTAAAATATTGCTTATTTTACCGGAAATATGCCATAAGTGAGGTGTTTTATTAGCATAAAAGAGATGACTGGCTCTGCCTCAGCCGGTCCTGCAGAAAATACGCGGTGGCATCACCGCGCACTTTGGAATGTCCTTACGTGCAGAAGAGGTAATTTCCAGAAAAATTTGGCTACCGTGGGACTTCTACCACCTTTATAAGTATGTTTTACTATGTAACTCAATTATTCTGGGAAAAAAGTATAATCCCTTTAATGCATGCAAATTAAACGTATTGTTTGCGTCAATTTCAGGGTTGAAAGAAGGTATACGTGCCACAGCTTGATCAAACAGAACAATATGAGCACAAATAAGCGAAACAAAACATTGACCATTTTATAAGAACGACGAATAATGGCTCAGAAGCATGCCTAGACTGGAGACTGCACCGCCAGAAGCTAATTTTGCTCGTTGTTGTAAACCTAAACGGAATGTTAAATTTTCGACACTTGTATTGATATCGCATGCCACCTGTTGTCTCAGGGCACGACAATTTCGGGTGAAGAGTGTGATCAAGAAAAAAGTGTATTTGATTACACAGCCTAGTGCGTACGTGCGCACGTGCAGAGGCTTGTGGGAAAGGGGCGGCAGAGAGGTTCCTAACTACAAACCGAGTTTGAACACAATCGGCTCAACTGTTTCTGAGATATAGAATAGGGGTGTGCACGTGTGCACATGCAGAAGCACCCCCACCCCTGACTTGTGGGAAAGCGGCGGCTGAGGGGTCCCTAACCAGGCACCAAATTTGCACACAATCGGCCCAGTGGTTGCGGAGTTATTGCGACAAAACACTTTCAAACACCCCTCACGCGCCACGCGCAGTAGTAGTCACCCACATGAGTCGGCTCTGGTCTCGAACAGGGTAGGGTGGATGGGGCTACTCAGCAAAGAAGTCCGCTTGTCAATCGTACGTTCGGTTGCAGAGATATGAGCTTCTAAAAATCGTCGCCAAGGGCCGGGTCGGGCAGGGTTGGGCCGGGTTGGGCCGCTCATATTCAGATTTTTCCCATATGCCACGAAAGGACGAGCGAGCGCTTCGCGCTCGCTCGTAATAATCCCTCGCTACCGATCATATACAAGGATGCAGTTCATGGAAGGAGCAGTATGAAAAATGAGAATCCAATGTATCATGCAATGCAAGAGGCCCATGCATGCAGATCGTTGCATTCCAACCATGGTCTCGTTCTGTGTTTCTTCCTGCTTGCTTCATGCGATTGCGAGGGTGTGTCAGCTGTTGCAGCGGACGGTCGATCTAACTGCGCGGTTGAGTTCCCAGTAATCAGTCGACCGGCGACCCATGGCTGGGTCCATTGGCATCATTCACGCATGGCTGGGTCCATGGCAGGGTCATTGCTGAATCTTTAGCATGTGTTTGTGAATACAGATGTGGACTACAAGTGCAGAGTTAAGCCGGTCTCGGAAAGTCAGGTGCCATAGCCAAGTACAAGCACAAAGTAGATCTTTTGCGCGGAGCGTCCCTATGTTTGCCGCCCTAGCCGCCGCTGTAGCTCAGTGGGGAGAGCGCTGGGCGTAGGAACTCAAGATTCCTTTACTTAATTTAGAACTCACCCGGCTTGGCAGCACGGGTTCGAGTCGCTTCGGCGCTCGCCATTTTCCCCTGACTGGGATGGCCTGCGGCCGTGTTAAAGGTCATATGACGTCAGATGGCGAGGCCGACCGTGTCCAGGTATGTCGGGCACGTTAAACTTTCGTTTCTAAATTCAGCCAGCTCTACCAGGAATTGCGCGATCGGATGGTGGGGTCAGGGCCCTTTTAACAGGCTTATCGCGGGACCTGACCGCGGATATCCATCCATTCTTGGGATTGAGGGAGGGGGCATTTCTGGTCATCTGGTCATGGGTGGCGGTGTATTAAAAAAATGAACCCCATGGCCAAGTTAAAAGGGTTCGAGGGGGTCCCTTCTCAAATGGAGACCCCTTAAATGGAGGCCCATCTGAGGTTTGCATCCCCAATGTCATTTCCAAAGTTACACCCATGCTTCGCGTGGTAAAGAGCCCATTATACCGCGCTTCGCGTGGTCTCGTCGGCCCTCATCGGTGCAGCGCGCCGAAAAGGGTCCTCCGCCGCCGAAAAGGGTCCTCCGCCGCCAAAAAAGGGCCCTCCTGGCCTCCAAGCCCCCCCCCCCCCCCCACCCCCTAGGCTACGTGCCTGACCTGAAGGCATATGGATACTTTCGCATGGCATTGGGTATTCCGGCAAGTAACGTAGGATATATTTTTAACACCTTCATGGATGCATAATGTGCATTGCGTATTACCTACTGTTTTGAACATACCTGTACCATTAATTATTTGGGGAGGGTCAAGTGGGATTGGTCATGGGTCATTTTGGGGGCACGTTGACCCCCACCACCCTGCACATACAGTGCCAGTGGAGGTATTCTACTGCAAATGCCTTAAAATGTTGTATTGGCAAAAACACTGAAGTATTCAAAAAAAATATATATATTTGTAGAAATATTACCTTTTTTATATTTCCCTACCTCGAGATAAATAGTAAAGCTTTAATATGAAACCCCAAACAAATGCATTTGTTGACGGGGAAGAGGTATAGGCACAACAAATACAGAAATGTGACGTCAAAAAATCCAGTCAAAATTTTGAAAATCGGAGATCACCAAATGTTGCCCAGTTAATTGCAGTCTCGATGGTATGCCTATATGATGCATTATGTGCAGTGGTTTTGGAGCTACATGCCTCCAGATATTAGCCTGCATCGTGACCTCTCAAATGCCCGAGGCTATATCTTGAGAACCGTTCACCTTAGGGATATGCCGATGCCAAAATCGACTTCAGGGCACAAGATAGCCCTATAGACAAAATATCAAAATCAAAAATGTGGCGGTGTGAACCCTTGGTTGATCTGTCGTGGAATGCCCCTATGTCAGAAGTCGAGGCTTTACAAATGTTTTCAAAATTATTTAATTATCCATTGAAATGCAACATGTGATGATAACCGATACCATCCCGCCTTCTGTTGGGTTCATGACGCGTGTGTGCATTTGGTTTAACCGCGCCATTATTCGACACACATGGTGACCGGTATGGGCCAGTCGTCACTCGTCAGAGATATAAGGCGGCAGGGGTCAGAGAGGTCACCACTCACGTGTCGGGAATGCTGGTGCACAGTGCAATCATGACGGGATTGACGCCCTGCAGCCGCTGCAGGCCGAACCAGCGGTCAGAGCTCCAGTACTGCATCGCCTGCGGGACACAACACACACACACACACACACACACACACACACACACACACACACACACACACACACACACACACACACACACACACACACACACACACACACACACATACACACACACACACACACACACACACACACACACACACACACACACACACACACACACACACACACACACACACACACACACACCGGTCACTGCAGGCCACACACAGGTCACTGCAGGTCACAGACACAGGTAACTGCAGGTCACTGCAGGTCACAGACACAGGTCACTGCAGGTCACTGCAGGTCACTGCAGGTCACTGCAGGTCACTGCATGTCACTGCAGGTCACTGCAGGTCAATGACCGGTATCAGTGGCATGCAGTTAGACGTCTGCAGGCAGTAAATCGAGCCACTTCTAATGGTATCTACTCACTATACTCATGATGGGGCCACTTATGATGGGGCCACTTATGTTATGTGATGGGGCCACTTATGTTAATCCGGCGCGTTTGAGTAACAGTCGATAAAATCCTAATCATATTGTGGATGAATTGAGTAGGTCAACACATGAAGAATTTGAATTATACCGGTGGCCAATGGGGGTGGGGACAGATGACAGGGTTTTTCTCGTTTTTTTTGCGCATAAAAAATCAACTTATTTTTATCGATTTTCCAATATACTTCTCACACACATTATCATCATCATCATCATTTATTTTCCTTTCAGATAGCACATAGGAAAGGACAGAAGGCGGTAACCGTCTTCTGTCCTAAAACTACCTCTTAACTTCTCGTATTAAAACAAACATTCTTGATTTTATTTGTGGCGTCACGACCATAATTATTTGTGGCGACACTTGCGACGCATGCGCCATTGGTGGACCTGGTGCGTTTAAAGTCATATACCTTGTTTCCATGGGCAGTCGACAAATTCGAATAAACAAATGAGTACATTATCCAGATATATAAAAATAAAACATTGTTTTTCTTCCGAAACATAGACTAGAGATAGAAAGAAAGATAGAAATTTCGATAACATAGACACGCATTTTCAGTATAGATTGCGAAAGTGGCGCAAAATTAGAAAATGGCGCATGTTGTTATGATATTGTGTGCTTCGAGGGAGCAATCTGGCACAGTGGTAAGACATTTGCTTTCTGTGTCGGGGACCGGCCAGGTTCAAATCCCTCGGCGGGCCTCTGAAAAATTCGTCCCGGCCGCCGTATCGCTCGGAACAGGAGAGTTCCAGTTAGCGTTTTGGTCGCAGGAGGATATGGTGCTTGGTCCACTACATTGTGTACTTCGAAAGCAAAAATAGAAGTGAGCGGTAAAAAGCTAGGGAGTTGGTTAAAATATTTCCTATAAAATTAGTTAGTGCAAATGTATTGATTATCTCCTTATTGCTTACACAACTAGGATAATATTGTCAGTGGCGAAGGGTTCGCTCGCTGGTACAGTAACGCTTCTTTTATCCCATGCTTACATATGAAGCTTCTCGACACAGCACTACGTTTTTTTTTACAATTGACATAACTCTGAATGACAGAACAAAACATCTAATATATTCAGCAGGAGAGTCCTTATTTTGACAATTGACACAACGCTGAATGACAGAACAAAACATCTAATATATTCAGCAGGAGAGTCCTTACAACCAGTGATGGCCTACGTTACGCTACGGTATGGTTTTTGGTAACACGTAGCTCAAGAAATCGTTCCGTAGCGTAATTGAAGCATTTCGTAGCGTACTACCGAAAAATATTCCGATAACGTGACTGCTACGCAAGGTATTCCGTAGCATAACGTCAGGGGGCGGCGCCACAGCAGGGAGGGGCAGTGGGCGGGCAAATATTGCGCCCCTGGACTTAAAGAGGTCCCATAAAAACAAAGGAAGGCCCCTCGCAAATATACATAATTACTAAGCAGTTCCTAAATCAATAGACAATTGGAATGAGTTTCGAGTCGCTCCTTGAAATAACAACCAGTAGATGTTCGAGGAGGAACCTAAAAAGATAAGCGTGACAAGTTCCAAGAATGCCCTTAAAAAGACAATTGAGACAAACTCCAAGAAGACCCTAAAACAACCCACACAAGCTCCAAATATCCTCTTAAGAGATGACCGACACAAACACCAAGAAGGCCACGAAAAGACAGCCGAGACAAGCTCCAAAGATGCCCCTAAGAAGACAACCGATATATACTCCACATAGGCCCCTACGACAATAACCGGGAAAGCTGTTCATGGGATATTTCAGATGAGACATCTAAAACCACAACTTATTCCTAGAAAGCCTCGAGAAAGGCAGTTGGGGAAATTTTTGACGAGGCACCTACGAAAATAGCAGGGAATTATTTTTATAAAATGGGTCCCTTGCCTTTGGTTTGTCCCTCCACCCACAAATCCATGGCGCTGCCCTGCAGACCATATGTTGCTGATGGTAATGTATATCTCATTGGTATCCTATATAGCTGAGGGTAACCTTATTATTAAATTCTAACGTCTTATGGATCGGTGGTTAGATTACCGTTTCCCTGTTTCCCTGCAATTAACGCGCCATATATTATTGATTCAACCTGCCGTTGACTGGCGTCTCAACCGGAGGTGGGCAAATCTTGCTCCTCAGTCGAGACGTGGATACTGTTTGTCACAAACGTTTTGAAAATGCAAGAAATGTTGGGTAGCAAAAGCTGTGTGATTTTTTTTAGCGGTGTGGTATTCTTTGAGTTTGTATAATGCCTAGACTTGTACGGCTTATTTTACGCTTAACTTAGTTGTCATCAAACACGTAGATTTTGACGTCACCGAATTTGCAGTATCATAAAAGCAGTTATCGACATTTTGTTTCAGTCTTAAATATTGTATTTTATAAATTAAGTCCGAATCATTTGAGTTAACAAATTGTCGAGGTCAGGTTTCGCGCTAAGGAGAGCTTGTTGCACAGGCCCTGACCCAACTATCAGACCTCGCAATTCCTGGTAAACGGCAGAATTTAGCAGCAAAACTTTTGCGTACCCAAACATACCTGGACAAGGTCCGCCCCGCCTTCTGGCGTCACCTGACCTTTGCGTGTGCGACGAGTGCGACCGCTGCCACCAGCCGCAGGTCATCCTATAGTCAGGGACAAATAACGAGTGCCCAAGCGACTCGAACCCAGCCTGCCACACTGAGTGAGGTCTGAAGCCCAGCGCTCTCCCGTCTGAGCTACAGGGGCGGACAAGTTAATGCTGGATAAACTTGGGAGCCTGATAGCTTTATTGGTTTCTGATCTATTGCTATTGCGAATGGTTCTCAGGAGAAGGACAATATTGACCCGCCAGTCAATGTCGTGTTAAGTGTCATACACCAGTAACAATCAGTAAGATTGCTGGTGCTAACAATCCGTGTTATATATGGCCGTTGCATCAATTTTTATTAAAATCATGATGATGGTTTGTGCTACGAATATCTTCGCAACTGTCTGTCACGAAATAAATGCATGACGGCTGGTTGATAGGAAAGTTAGAAATGTGGATAAACGAAAAAATCACCGTTACATACTGTTGATTTTCCTGGTATCTTTTGTATCGTAGTGCGATATATTCTAAGCTACGTTAACGAAAAATAGCGTAATCGGTAACGCAGCAAAATATAACGTAACGTAATTCGGTAGCGTAGATTTGGCCTACAAACCATACGTATCGTAGCGTAATTCCGTAGCGTAGCGTAGTGTAGCGTAGCGTAGGCCATCACTGCTTACAACCAGTATAGCAGTGATGGCCAGTATGTATGTATATCAGCGTCAGATACCAGGATTATTAGAGGAAAACATGATCAGGATGTTTTTCGATCAGATCTGGACAAGCTAGTTGAGTGGTCTGAAGCATGGCAGATGAAATTCAATTTGAGTAAATGTAAGATTGTGCACGCTGGACGGGTTAGCAGTAAACATAGGTATGAAATGGGTGGGCAGAAAATGGAGCAGATTGAAAAGGAAATAGATTTAGGTGTCGTGGTAAACAATAGACTATCAGCGTCAGACCAGGTTGTAGAAGCTAGGAAAAAGGCACTTAGAATGCTAGGGGCCATTAACAGAAATGTTTCCTACAAGAGTGAAAAGGTAATAACAAAACTGTATTGTGCATACGTTAGACCACATTTGGAGTATTGTGTACAAGCCTGGTCTCCAACATATGAGAAAGATTGCTGGTTGTTAGAAAGAGTTCAAAAAATGGCAACAAAAATGGTTAATTGTCTTGGTAGTTTACCTTATGAAGATAGATTAAAAAATTGGGTATGTTTTCACTTAGATATAGAAGGCTAAGAGGAGATCTAATTGAAGTCTTCAAATTTGTAAATAGTCAGCATTCTGGATATTTAAAGGGTATGTTTGAGTTCAATAGGGAAAATCGAGGTAGAGGTCATCAGCATAAACTCATTATGAAACAAAGTAGGACTAGGCTACGACAGTCATTTTTCAGTAGAAGGGTTGTAGGACATTGGAATATACTATCAGGGGATGTCGCTGATGCAGTGACACTTGCTTCCTTCAAAATTAGATTAACTAAATACTTTACAGAGAAGGGATTAGTTCATAAATACTCGTGGGATTAGCCTTCTTTTATGCAGGTAGAGTAAGGTGATTTGAAGGGGCGAGACTGGTGGAGGGGGGGGGGGGGGGTGCAACCTCGGATGGGCCCAAGAGGCTCTTTGTTGCACTTTTCTTTTATGTCTTTATTTATGTCTAACCAGAATATGCAGTAAGTGGTATTTCGACATGTCCTTCAAAACTGCTATCTCAGCGCTAAAATCCCATTATGAAAGTGACTGGTGTCCTTTAAGCACCGTATTGACACCCCTAAAAAAGATCACGTCCTACGAGCCCCCCCCCGGCTTTCGAGCCCCCCCCCCCCCCCCCCGGCTCGAAAGGTTCGATGTCATGGTGTGTCCGTACAAGTTTTGAAACCGTGGCTACGCCACCGCTGCCTACTTGCAAAATGATGATGACTCTCATGCCCAATGGGGTTGATGACATTGATTAGGTAATGCTTTGTTTGTTAAATGGATTTAAGATTATCATTTTCAGTATTGCATGTGACCATATAGATGTATAATGTATAACTATGATAGTACTGTTATTGATTTGAGTGTTAATACACTATTAAATCAATATTTATTATGGTGAGCTCAATATCAATCACCGGTGTGTTGCCGTGGAAGTGAACTCTCGGTTAAAATATTTTGTAAAGCTCTGACCTGAGCTTGCGTGCGCCGCACATTATTTCAACATTATCAGCCCAGGCCCGTCCAGAACCCGGCGATTTCCTTAAAGCTGAGGCCCGGCCCATGGCCCGTAGGGCCGGCTCGGCCCATGACGAACTCGGCTTGGAACGGACTCCCGTTTGACGGATCACATGTTGATAAATGCAATTTTCGAACGATTTAGTGTAACCCCAAATACGCTACTTAACTTTTGGCTTTATTCCATGAAATTTTCCTCTAAAAAACATTTTTTTTTCGTCATCACCAGAAACAGCACAACCGACGCCAACGATGTGGACTCTTCGGACAGCGAAGCAAGCGGGAACCGCTTGTGATCCTCTATCTCATTTGGAGGTGTATAGGATGACCCTCTACCAATAAGAGTAACATCGAACTAAATGCTAGTTAGGTAAGACTTAATAGTCATCATTAACTTTTAGAGAGTCAGAAGACTTAAGAGAGTCAGAGAGACTTAAGAGCCATTATTAACTTTCGGCGCCACAATGTGTGCCGAAATATCTGAATTTTGTCATATATAAAGTAAATATATGAGTATATAATATCCTCTTGATAACTCTGAAAAAACTCCATCAAATGCTAGTTATTTACGAAAAACCGAGGGGTGGCATCGCCCCTTTCCTGCACTAGCGAAGGTTGAAAGGCCTATTCTAGCGGCTTTCAGAGGATCATTACCATCTGCATAGAAGCCGTCTATCGAAATCAGATTCTGAAGATGGATTCCATGGGACGATCGAGAAGAAGAAAACATCCTGTCTTTTTCTTCATCGAAGTATTTGTCATAGGAAGGCTTGTTTAACAAGAGTTCGGTATTAATGCACAAGGAAGCAAATTCCGATGACCTCTGCTTAGAATTGTAACGGAATGTATTGGTTTTGATCTCCAAACAACTTGTCTGCTTTTCTGCACCTGTGCGCACAGTGCCCTTTCTAGTCTACCTAGGGTGCCCTTTCCGACAACAGGGTGTGCCCTTTTCTCATTTTCGGACACAGTTTCTAATCACGTGACACCTATTCCACTCAGTGATCAACACACGTGATGACATAATTTAATATTTCGCCGATAGAGGCGTTTGTGGATCCTCGAGACATCAAATTGCCGCATTCTTATTTGCAGACTCAGAATGCTATAAAAGTAGCTAAAAGTGTTTTCTAGAGATAGAAATGTGCAAATTTGCCAAATCAAAAGAAAATTGGCAACACATAATCTATTGCATAATCAAGACAGGTCATTTGGGATATCAAACTCAGGTCACGTGATCTTGAGGTTAAGGAGCGACCTGTATGGGCCATGTTATGCATCATTGAATGCAGCTCGACGAGACGAATATAATGCTGCTGAGGTAAGCTCTCTAGCACAAGTACGTGCACAGTTATTATCAAAGACGTGCTGGTGACCATTATTTTTCAAAATAAAAATTATATATTAAATATTTTGAGAGAAAAATATAAATTTAAATGAAATATTTTGAGAAAAAAACTATCTCCCATTTTTTACCATCGAAGGCTTATGTATCAAAGTCGATTATGGCATGGCAAAATTTCGAATTTGAAATGGCTACATTATAAAATCACGTCATCTGACCAGAGATCACATGTGAAAATTTCACAATTTGCGCATTTTCAAAAAAACGTTTATACCATATTAATAAATGCTCTCTAACGATGCTGATGATATATAGGTATATATATTAATAAATGCTCTCTAACGATGCTGATGATATATAGGTATAAATGACTCCCATGATTTAGATAGGAGATATCGCCCGCTGAAAATTAGAGCTTTGCGCGACATCGAAAAGATTCCTGGGCGATAACTCAAAAGCCATTCGACGGACGGTGCTAAAAATGTAACAGCGTGAATATACTGCCCAGATAACACCCGATACGTAGTTTTATCGAAATCTGAAATGTAGGGTGTTACGGCTTCATCGATCTGTCAGGGCCCAGCATCAATGCATGCAACAATGGCTCAGCTGTGATGTGAAGTGGAAGCAGTTTGATATAAAATATCGTGCAGTTTGTACATTTGTTTATGCGTTACGGCCCCAGCCGTAATGCCTACTGCAGGGTGCCCCCCCCCCTAAAAGCTGTAACGCTACATCGGTCATTTTGCCCCCCCCCTTATCAGCTGTCTGCGGCCGTCTGTGCTGACCAATCACCGTCGAGACTTGCTCAAGGCTGATTGGTCTATGGTCAATCTAGCTGATAGCCAAATATAGCTTATTGAGGCAGATCGATAAACACGGGCCAAGATGCGGAAGCTGCTCGCGGCTTGTCACTATACCAATGTTGAAGGACCGGAGTGGACCCCCTGGTCAAGCTCATGAACACTATGTTCTTCAAACCGAACTCGGTCAATATGTATATACTTGAGGCTGAGCGTGTCTTTAAAGTACGGCGAACATTCAGCTGTGGCACGCGATTGACCACAAGCTGTTGCGTGCCAGTTGCAGTTCCGTGTCTAATTTGACGAGTGACATGCTGTGCACATCTAACCGCGCACGTCGCACCTCCGTGACGGCTGATCGTCAGAGGGCGCTGTTCAGCTGTGGACCCCGCGCGGCGCACAGCTATCGCCCATCTCCGGCTCAGCGGGGCGCGCGAGGGGGGGGGGGGGCACCGCGTGCCACTGCATTGGCTATGCAACATGTGTAGGGCGTGGCAGGCGGCGTGGCTGGCTGGTATCCGGTCGCCACAAACCGCCCGTCACCGGCCACCCAGCGGCCCAGCCACTCCCCCGACCAACGGCCGTTGGCACAGGCCGCGCTGATGAAACGGAGGGCGCCAGTCTCCCCGGTCACCCCGCCGGCAATGGTCCCACTATCTGGCCTTGAGCCCATGGCCGGCCCGGGGCGACACGCCGACAACGGCACCACGCCGTACAGACGCGTCGGACTCGGAGACGACTTATCGGTGAGCGGGAGCGGCAAGTCCGCGACCCCACCACGTATCGCTCCCCTGACAGTACACCACGTATCGCTCCCCTGACAGTACACCACGGCGGCCGCCGTATGTGCCGTCATCGCCAGAGCAGGCAAATACAAACCGGTTCTGCAGTAAACACGACAACACACGTGTCAGCGTTGATCGCCCAGACCCAGAATGTCCAGTCTCTCTGCTTCATTATAAAATACTTATCTAATTGATAGACGACTGTGTAGGTGTAAATAGCCGTCTGCCGAATGACACGACAGTTGAGTGTTGAGTGGGGCGCGGCTGAGATAGTGTGCTGGGTGTGCAGCTTACGTTCGGCTCCCCGAGGCTGAGATAGTGTGCTGGGTGTGCAGCTTACGTGCGGCTCCCCGAGGCTGAGATAGTGTGCTGGGTGTGCAGCTTACGTGCGGCTCCCCGAGGCTGAGATAGTGTGCTGGGTGTGCAGCTTACGTGCGGCTCCCCGAGGCTGAGATAGTGTGCTGGGTGTGCAGCTTACGTGCGGCTCCCCGAGGCTGAGATAGTGTGCTGGGTGTGCAGCTTACGTTCGGCTCGCCGAGGCTGAGATAGTGTGCTGGGTGTGCAGCTTACGTTCGAGGCTGAGATAGTGTGCTGGGTGTGCAGCTTACGTTCGAGGCTGAGATAGTGTGCTGGGTGTGCAGCTTACGTGCGGCTCCCCGAGGCTGAGATAGTGTGCTGGGTGTGCAGCTTACGTTCGGCTCCCCGAGGCTGAGATAGTGTGCTGGGTGTGCAGCTTACGTTCGAGGCTGAGATAGTGTGCTGGGTGTGCAGCTTACGTGCGGCTCCCCGAGTCTGAGATAGTGTGCTGGGTAGGCAGCTTACGTTCGAGGCTGAGATAGTGTGCTGGGTGTGCAGCTTACGTGCGGCTCCCCGAGTCTGAGATAGTGTGCTGGGTAGGCAGCTTACGTTCGAGGCTGAGATAGTGTGCTGGGTGTGCTGCTTACGTTCGAGGCTGAGATAGTGTGCTGGGTGTGCAGCTTACGTTCGGCTCCCCGAGGCTGAGATAGTGTGCTGGGTGTGCAGCTTACGTTCGGCTCCCCGAGGCTGAGATAGTGTGCTGGGTGTGCAGCTTACGTTCGAGGCTGAGATAGTGTGCTGGGTGTGCAGCTTACGTGCGGCTCCCCGAGTCTGAGATAGTGTGCTGGGTAGGCAGCTTACGTTCGAGGCTGAGATAGTGTGCTGGGTGTGCAGCTTACGTTCGAGGCTGAGATAGTGTGCTGGGTGTGCAGCTTACGTTCGAGGCTGAGATAGTGTGCTGGGTGTGCAGCTTACGTTCGAGGCTGAGATAGTGCACTGGGTGCGCAGCTTACGTTCGAGGCTGAGATAGTGTGCTAGGTGTGCAGCTTACGTTCGAGGCTGAGATAGTGTGCTGGGTGTGCAGCTTACGTTCGAGGCTGAGATAGTGCACTGGGTGTGCAGCTTACGTTCGAGGCTGAGATAGTGTGCTAGGTGTGCAGCTTACGTTCGAGGCTGAGATAGTATGCTGGGTGTGCAGCTTACGTTCGAGGCTGAGATAGTGTGCTGGGTGTGCAGCTTACGTTCGAGGCTGAGATAGTGTGCTGGGTGTGCAGCTTACGTTCGATGCTGAGATAGTGCACTGGGTGTGCAGCTTACGTTCGAGGCTGAGATAGTGTGCTAGGTGTGCAGCTTACGTTCGAGGCTGAGATAGTGTGCCGGGTAGACAGCTTACGTTCGAGGCTGAGATAGTGTGCTGGGTGTGCAGCTTACGTTCGGCTCCCCGAGGCGGCTGAGATAGTGTGCTGGGTGTGCAGCTTACGTTCGGCTCCCCGAGGCTGAGATAGTGTGCTGGGTGTGCAGCTTACGTTCGGCTCGCCGAGGCTGAGATAGTGTGCTGGGTGTGCAGCTTACGTTCGGCTCCCCGAGGCTGAGATAGTGTGCTGGGTGTGCAGCTTACGTTCGGCTCGCCGAGGCTGAGATAGTGTGCTGGGTGTGCAGCTTACGTTCGGCTCGCCGAGGCTGAGATAGTGTGCTGGGTGTGCTGCTTACGTTCGGCTCTCCGAGGCTCTTCTCGTAGCCCTTGGCCAGCTCGGCGAACGAGGTCCAGCTGTCGGTGGAGGATCCGATCGACTTTGTTTTCAGCAGCAGACGCGCCTTCTCCCGCAGAAAGTCAAACTGCAACACAGCCCAGACAGGTTAGCAACTGCAACCCAATGGAAATAATTTCAACGCCGCTGATCGTGGCTAAAGGTATTTAATACCAGTAAGGCGCCGTAGTTGGCGGTGAACGACCGAGCGCGAAGGAAATGTATGGGGAATTTCAACTCGATCGGGCAAGTAGTTTCTGAGATACAAAAAAAGGTACGCACGTCCGCACGTGCAGAGGCACCCACCTTTGACTTGTGGGAAAGTTGGGGCTGAGAGGTCACTAACCACACACCAAATTTGAACACAATCGGCTCAGCCGTTCCAGAGATATAAAATAGGGATGTGCACGTGCGCACGTGCAAAGCCAGCCCACTCCTGACTTGTGGAAATGCGGCGGCTGAGAGGTCCCTAACCACACATCAAATTTGAGCACAATCGGCTCAGCAGTTCCTGAGATATAGAATAGGGGTGTGCACGTGCGCACGTGCAGAGTCACCCCACCCCTGAGTTGTGTGAAAGTGGCGGCTGAGGGGTCCCTAACCACACACGAAATTTGCACATAATCTGTCCAGCCGTTAGTTATTGCGAGAAAACACTTTTCAACACCCCTCACGCGGCACGCGCTACGCACAGTGGTAGTCACCCACATGAGTCGGCATTGGTCTCAAACAGGGTAAGTTAGATGGGCTGCTCAGAAAAGAAGTCCGCTTGTCAATCGGACGTGCGGTTGCAGAGATATAAGCTTCTCAAAAGCGTCGCCACGGATCGGGTCCGGTCGGGCCGGGCCGCTCATAATCAGATTTTCCCCATACACCACGGAAGGACGAGCGAGCGCTGAGCCTCTACTGCAACGCATATCTTCACTTGTTCTTACATACGGTTATATATGCACAACCATTTTCCCAGAAATGATATCACAATGAAAATGAGGAAACGTAAAAATGTCGTCACTTAATAACAAATGTTTTGCGCGCCCTCCTGCCAAGCAACCGATAGGCAATACGCCACTGATTATTGGGAAAGTGAACACCAGTATCAAACAGAGTAAGAAAGCGAGAAAGCAGGAGAGTCGAGAGAGCGACAGAGCTTGAAAGTGGAAGAAGAAGAAGAAGAAGAAGAAGAAGAAGAAGAAAGAAGAAGGAAGAAGAAGAAGAAGAAGAAGAAGAAGAAGAAGAAGAAGAGAAGAAGAAGAAGAGGAAGAGAAGAAGAAGAAGAAGAAGAAGAAGAAGAAGAAGAAGAAGAAGAAGAAGAAGAAGAAGAAGAAGAAGAAGAAGAAGAAGAAGAAGAAGAAGAAGAAGAAGAAGAAGAAGAAGAAGAAGAAGAGAAGAAGAAGAAGAAGAAGAAGAAGAAGAAGAAGAAGAAGAAGAAGAGAAGAAGAAGAAGAAGAAGAAGAAGAAGGAAGAAGAAGAAGGAAGCAGAAGAAGAAGAAGAAGAAGAAGAAGAAGAAGAAGAAGGAAGAAGAAGAAGAAGAAGAAGAAGAAGAAGAAGAAGAAAGAAGAGAAGAAGAAGAAGAAGAAGAAGAAGAAGAGAAGAAGAAGAAGAAGAAGAAGAAGAAGAAGAAGAAGAAGAAGAAGAAGAAGAAGAAGAAGAAGAAGAAGGAGGAGAGAAGAAGAAGAGAAGAGGAGAAGAAGAAGAAGAAGAAGAAGAAGAAGAAGAAGAAGAAGAAGAAGAAGAAGAAGAAGAAGAAGAAGAAGAAGAAGAAGAAGAAGAAGAAGAAGAAGAAGAAGAAGAAGAAGAAGAAGAAGAAGAAGAAGAAGAAGAAGAAGAAGAAGAAGAAGAAGAAGAAGAGAAGAAGAGAGAAGAAGAAGAAGAAGAAGAAGAAGAAGACGAAGAAGAAGAAGAAGAAGAAGGAAGAAGAAGAAGAAGTAAGAAGAAGAAGAAGAAGAAGAAGAAGAAGAAGAAGAAGAAGAAGAAGAGAAGAAGAAGAAGAAGAAGAAGAAGAAGAAGAAGAAGAAGAAGAAGAAGAAGAAGAAGAAGAAGAAGAAGAAGAAGAAGAAGAAGAAGAAGAAGAAGAAGAGAAGAAGAAGAAGAAGAAGAAGAAGAAGAAGAAGAAGAAGAAGAAGAAGAAGAGAAGAAGAGAAGAAGAAGAAGAAGAAGAAGAAGAAGAAGAAGAAGAAGAAGAAGAAGAAGAAGAAAAAGAAGAAGAAGAAGAAGAAGAAGAAGAAGAAGAAGAAGAAAAATGAGGGACAAGGTTGTGCTATGCGACCCCAAATGGGAAAGTACTTACCTTGTATGAAAACGAGAACGTTTCGTCTTCCGGAAGCTCAAGTATCTGAAACAAAATACAGGGAAATTAGTAGTGTAGGTTTTTACAAAAGAAAAAGTATTATTCATTGCACACTTCGGCCAATAGCCAAAAACAAACGCCATTGGCTGGGGGGGGAGGGGGGTCGCCCCTCCCCCTGACAAACTTTCGCAAATAGCTAAAAAACAATAGCGCTATCGACGTGAAACTTCAGGTACTTTCTCCTACATCAATTTTACGTCTTCTGTGCAAAATGAAGCAATTTCGTATATTTTTTTTTCTCGCGATATAGCTAATTTAATGTCGTCACAACCAGGGCTGTCGGAGTCGGAATCGAAGTCGGAGTCGAAGTCGAGTCGGAGTCGGTCGGAGTCGGCATTTTTTGTCGGAGTCAGAGTCGGAGTCGCTAAAATGCTACCGACTCCGACTCCGACCCGGAGTCGGAGTCGACTTTTTGGCAATTGGCGATAACTTTGGTCAGTAGAATAGTCGTCGGCCTAGGGACATTAACTTTACAACCGCTTTCGAAAGAAATGAGTGGAAAATGAAACTTATGTTTTACTCTCGGTAGCTTTCCGCCTGATGAATATAGGGCAATAATTATAACGTCATCTGATGAGGGTTAATACATTTATTTAGCTTAGAGTCTGATTGCATAACAACTATGACACGCAAGGCAGCGGTAACACACAATAATACTCAGTTTTTTCTTCTTCTTCAAAAACGTAAAACGGCACACCTATTGCTGGGGCGCCGAGTTCGGCCTCTCTGACCCTGCGCTGCCCCGGCTGCGCTTTTATTATTATTAGATCCGGGTCTGCCAAGGGATCGCGTGGGTCCAGGAGTTGGAGGACGGCTCCACTCATCGCTGCGGGGTGCCTCGCTGCTCCCGCTGACATTATCGGCGAACATCACCTGTTGGCGGATAGCGGATCTCGTCGCGGCCCGGAGCTAGTGTTGGGCGGGGGCCTCAGTCGGTGTTTTCCCCAACATCTGCCGGTGACGTCTGACCCTCCTGACAATATTATACAGAGGCGCCGGCCGGTCCAGCCCGCCCGAGAAGTGGAGACCGGCCCAGCGACGCTTCGCTGGCGTCCGTCCACCTGGCAGTTAGTTGAAGACGGTGGTGGCGTCGGGTGAGTGGCAACATCCTTGACTTCGTCCTTGGCTGACATTTGCTGGTCCTGCACGAGAGGTGGCGGCGTTGGCGAGAACTGAGGCTGCATTACCGCGCACGACGGCGATTGACAGACGCTGTAGAAGCCACTCAGTCTCTCTTCGATCACAAGTGTGGGCGGTTAACAGCCGGCCCAGGTCCTTGATGAAGCCTGGGATGGCGGGTCCCAAGCACTCCCGATGTTTCAACCGCGATCGGTACGAACTTGTAGCGGGAGCTCAGGCTGTTGTAGCGGTCGGATCTTCCTTGCTTCTGCAGCACTGGCGGCGGCTCCGGGTCCGAGCGCGGCCTGGATGATGGTACTGTCAGCAAAAGTGTCGGTGCAGGTGGCGTCCCCGATTAGGTACATTTCTCTGCTGTAGGGGAGAGTCGGAGAGCGACAGAGCTTGAAAGTTGGCCGCCCAGATGGCCTGTGTAAGGGCCATCTGGGCGCTTGCATCCCCTCGGTCAAGGCCGACGGGTTCGAGGATAGCGGAGATGCCGGCGCTCACCAACCCTTGCCTTACCATTTCGTTTAAGTGAGCATGCCGTGGAAGGCCACCGGCGCTCTTCCGAAAGGAAAGACCGTGGTGACCAAGCGCATTCGACCTTCCGCCCGCAAAGCCGACATGCGTGTTCTGCACAGCAGCGGCTCCAAGGCGGAGTGCCACCGCCACCCGCACCGACTCCTCGTCCAGGTGAAGACCGAGGTTAGGGACGGGAACGGCCTGTAGCCAGGCGGCCGTGTGGGGCTGGCTGGCGGCTAGCAGCCGCGCGCGATGAGTTGGTTGGCTGTGTCGAGCAGCCGGTCTCGAGACGCTGTGGCGGCCAGCGTGTCCCATGCGCGCTGCCTGTTGACACAAGAAGTATCTGGCAGGTCCTTGATGACAGGCATCGCTGCGAATAGCTGCACTGCTGCTTGCATGGAGGCCGGCACGCCGGTCGATGGAAGCAGTCCGGTAGATATGCTGCCTATCGAAGGATGAACCGTATTCATGGATGCTATGAAGCAGGGAGGGGCTAGGCTATCGACGGAACGCATCCCGAGGCCTCCGAGTCTGATCGGCAGCTTTGCTTGTTCCCACGACAGTCCGCTGACAGCGACATTGGAAGCCTTCACTAAAGTATCGCGCACCAGCTCGTCAATCTTCTTAAGTGTGTCCGACACTTTGTAGAGCGGTGCTGACCTCAACAGGTAAAGGAGGCGAGGCGCCGCCGATACATAGTGGACTAGAAAAAAGGGTGCTGTGTGGCGGTCCAGCTGTAGGAGGCGGCTGCAGAGACGTCTCATAATGTCATCTGCACTGTTGACGGCAGCGGCCAGGCTGTCGTCACGTAGAGAAGATCCCAGCAGCGTGAGTTTGTTGAGAGGGGTTTCGACAATATCTGGCAATGCACTTCGGATGATCTTTACCTCAGCATCGTGGGTTGCCTGGGGGGGGGGGGGGGCATCCAGGAAAGAGACCTCGCATTTAGTAGGATTGAGCGGAAGGCCGAGCCTGGGGAGTGCCGTGGCGAGTGAGCGGGGGTCGGATACCACGACATCTACTGGACCGGCGATTGTAACGTCGTCCAGGTACCAGACGTTTAAAAGTGACCTTAGAGCTCTGACGCAGGAGTCGACCGCCAGGGAGAAGGCGGCAGGCCCGAGTGGATCACCC